>JAXIVJ010013186.1:0-37995 GCA_036785665.1 Chirona hameri
CTTGTGCTTGATATAAATAACTGGACTAATAACAATAAAAAGCCAGGGATGATAATCGCGGCTGATTTTGAAGCGGCTTTCGAGTCAGTCGATTGGGATTATTTAAGATTAGTTATTAGCGAGCTTAACTTTGGCCCAAAACTGAGAACATTAATAGACCAAATATTTTTAATACTAAAAATCAATCACGTAAACTACTAAACGGATATCTCGGAAGAAGAAAAAAATACATCTAGGACGTGGCATAAGGCAGGGAGACCCAGCCTCAGGCTACCTATTCAACATAGCAGTTGCTGTATTGGCTGAACAAGCTACGAAGTCTAATCAATTGACTGGAGTCTGGAATACAAATAAATCAGAATCAAGAAATAAGAATAAGTCAATACGCCGACGATACAATTATATTTGTAGACGGAACTGAACGTTCAATCACAGGAGCTGTCAAGGAGCTCGTCACTTTCGGCAATCACTCGGGTTTGAAAATAAACCTTGAAAACCCGCAGGTACGTCAGTAGGGACATTAGCAGATCAGATTAGTACAGAACATAGCATACAATTTGCGGATGAGCTGACAGTTCTGCAGGAATAAAAATAGACCGAGACGGTACAAATGTGACGGAACGTAATATGCTACTCAAAATGCCGGCATTCAAAAATGAATTAGAACAATGGAAAGACGTAACCACACACCAATTGGAAGAATATGTATAGCCAAGGCTTTGTTACTATCTAAACTAGTGTACATTTATTCATCGCACTTCCTATCCATTCAAGTAAATATATAAAAGAACTAGAGAGGCTTCTATTTGCATTCATTTGGGGTCATAAAACAAGGTAAGATAAAATGTACTAAACTAGTACAAAGCCAATCGAAAGACGGTTTAAGCATGGTGCATATATAGTCATTTATCAAATGTATGAAACTGACGTGGTAGAAACGATTGGCAACATCACGTGCCGACTGGACACTACTCGCTACACAGGAACTTCCAGACATCGAATTGTTGTTAACGTACGGATGTGGGAAGTTGCAACAGATACAAAGCAAGTTATCAAACCCTTGCTATATAGATATCATCGATGCTTTGATCAATTTCAATCGCGAATATAAACCATGTACCGAGGAAATCATCTGAAACCAATATGATTTTCAGATTGGACAAAATATTCAACAAAAATAGTTCGAAGTTGGAACAAACGAGGATTACGCTTCATAGGAGACTTATATAACTCAAACACCGGAGCAATTTATTGCAAGCAGGAAGTGGAAAATATGTATGGAATTAGTATGACGTTCTTATGCTACGAGACCTTAGTGCGAAGTCTGCCGCAGGATATACGCAGAAGTATTGACAGACACTGGAGAAAAAAAAACATACCATATAAAATAAACTTAGTATTGAATAACAAAAAGTTATCAAAACAAGCTTATAATGCGTTTATTTCGAACACTTCAACACAAAATACCAATACCAGCGAACGTCTGCGAGCAAAATGGGTGGCAGATACACGGTAAACTCATTTCAACAAGCGTTTGTCATTTTAACAAGCATACAAGTTTAACGTAAATCCGCATACCCTTTGCCTTGTTTTAAAACAACGTTTTGAGTCGTTAATATCACGAGTAGTTTGTATCTTCTTACAACCTTTTCACTCGTAGTTGTTTGAACCAACTATGAAGGACTGTTTTGCCCTCGTAATATTTACGACCGTCTACCATGTTATAGTAATGTCATTATTAGATAAAGTCATGTAATTGTATGTGTCCTACAAGGCTATTCATTGCGCTCGTTGTGTCAAGGCAAGGAAAACGTTCGCAATCGTAGCTGTGCTTACCCGGGGCAGACCTATACTTGAAAGTCGGTTATCAGGCACTGCCCCGAATTACATGCTACTGGTGTATTCCTTATAATCGTATAGTTTTTTATAGCAGAGGGTGCGGGTTGGGAGGGGGGGTGCACACAGGAGACTGTCTCTTGTCGGCAGAGGTGCGGGGGGGGGGCGCACACAGGAGACAGTCTCTTATCGGCAGAGGGTGCAGGGTGGAGAAGGAGGGGGGGGCGTACACAGGAGACTGTCTCTTATCGGCAGAGGGTGCGGGGGTGGTGGTGGGGGTGGGGCGCACACAGGAGGCGGTCTCTTGTCGGCAGAGGGTGCGGGGGTGGTGGTGCGGGGGGGGGGCGCACACAGGAGGCGGTCTCTTGTCGGCAGAGGGTGCGGGGGTGGGGGGGGGGGGGCGCACACAGGAGACGGTCTCTTGTCGGCAGAGGGTGCGGGGGTGGAGGGGGCGCACACAGGAGGCGGTCTCTTGTCGGCAGAGGGTGCGGGGTGGAGGGGAGGGGGGGGGGGGCACACAGGAGACGGTCTCTTGTCGGTGGGAGGGGAGGGGGCACACTGGAGACGGTCTCTTGTCGGCAGAGGGTGCGGGGTGGGGGGGGGGGGCGCACACAGGAGACGGTCTCTTGTCGGCAGAGTGTGCAGAGAATGACCGGTTTCTCAAACAGGCTGCTATAGCAATATCGAATCAATCTGTTCCGAAGGTTGGAGTATTTCAAAATGAGGCAAATTGCTTAGAGTGGCTGTGATGAACATATGAAATTGTGCGTTGAAGGAAGCATCTGCTTTCTGAACATAACGGTAGGTATCGGTTTTACACCAATGCCGGAGGTAGTACCGGAGGTCTCCTGTCTAGTACGGGGGGTCTCCTGTCTAGTACCTGGGGTCTCCTATCTAGTACCGGAGGTCTCCTGTCTAGTACCGGGGTCTCCTATCTAGTACCGGGGGTCTCCTGTCTAGTACCGGGGGTCTCCTGTCTATGTAGTACCCGGGGTCTCCTATCTAGTACCGGAGGTCTCCTGTCCAGTTCGGGGGGTCTCCTGTCTAGTACCCGGAGTCTCATATCTAGTGCCGGGGGTCTCCTGTCTAGTACCGGGGGTCTCCTGTCTAGTACAGGGGTCTCCTATCTAGTACCGGGGGTCTCCTGTCTAGTACCGGGGGTCTCCTGTCTAGTACGGGGGTCTCCTGTCTAGTACCAGGGGTCTCCTGTTTAGTACCGGGGGTCTCCTGTCTAGTACCGGGGGTCTCCTGTCTAGTACCGGGGGTCTCCTGTCTTGTAACGGGGGTCTCCTGTCTAGTACCGGGGTCTCCTATCTAGTACCGGGGGTCTCCTGTCTAGTACCGGGGGTCTCCTGTCTAGTACCGGGGTCTCCTATCTAGTACCGGGGGTCTCCTGTCTATGTAGTACCCGGGGTCTCCTATCTAGTACCGGGGGTCTCCTGTCTATGTAGTACCCGGGGTTCCCTGGCTAGTACCGGGGGTCTCCTGTCTATGTACCGGGGGCCTCTTGTCTAGTACCGTGGGTCTCCTGTCTATGTAGTACCGGAGGTCTCCTGTCTAGTACCGGGGGTGTCCTGTCTAGTACCGTGGGTCTCCTGTCTATGTAGTACCGGAGGTCTCCTGTCTAGTACCGGGGGTATCCTGTCTAGTACCGGGGGTCTCCTGTCTATGTAGTACCGGAGGTCTCCTGTCTAGTACCGGGAGTGTCCTGTCTAGTACCGGGGGTCTCCTGTCTAGTACCGGGGGTGTCCTGTCTAGTACCGGGGGTCTCCTGTCTAGTACCGGGGGTCTCCTGTCAATCTAGTACCGGGGTCTCCTGTCTAGTACCGGGGGTCTCCTGTCTAGTACCTGGGGTCTCCTGTCTAGTACCGGGGGTCTCCTAACTAGTACCGGGGGTCTCCTATCTAGTACCGGGGGTCTCCTGTCTAGTACCGGGGGTCTCCTGTCTAGTACCGGGGGTCTCTTGTCTAGTACCGGGGGTCTCCTATCTAGTACCGGGGGTCTCCTGTCTAGTACCGGGGTCTCCTGTTTATGTAGTACCGGGGGTATCCTGTCTATGTAGTACCCGGTGTCTCCTATCTAGTACCGGGGGTCTCCTGTCTATGTAGTACTCGGGGTCTCCTGTCTAGTACCGGGGGTCTCCTGTCTATGTAGTACCTGGGGTCTCATGTCTAGTACCGGGGGTCTCCTGTCTATGTAGTACCTGGGGTCTCCTGTCTAGTACCGGGGGTCTCTTGTCTAGTACCTGGGGTCTCCTGTCTAGTACCGGGGGTCTCCTGTCTATGTAGTACCGGGGGCCTCCTGTTTAGTACCGGGGGTCTCCTGTCTAGTACCCGGGGTCTCATATCTAGTACCGGGGGTCTCCTGTCTATGTAGTACCGGGGTCTCCTGTCTATGTAGTACCGGGGGTCTCCTGTGATGATGATTTCGCTAATTTCGCTTTCACTTATGCGGGAGATACATTATACATTTGAGAGCACTTTGTGAGATAATAGTCGCAATCTAAGACTTTGGATGGAAAGTATGGCCTAAAAACCCAAATACTTACATTTTGTCACTTGACCTGACCGTGACCGGACATGTGACCGGGTGGGGTGATACGGTGTGTGTGTAAATTTGACCCCCCCCCCAAAAGCACCGCGCGTTCGGCTGGAGACCCCAGCGCCGCGCGAGTTAAAAATAGTCGTTTTGTGAATTTAGGCCAGTTTTGACCTCGAGTTACAACACTGTGGCATGGGTGGGGTTTCCTATTGAAACGCTCGGGCCACCGCCAACGTTGTATTTTGCCCCACCCACTTTGTGGTTTGTCCCACCAAATGTTTTGACGTGTTGAAATTCCAAAACTTTTGAATAAAAAAAGTATTTATATCATATTAATTTATGGTTCATGATGATTCTGATAATGTATATATATATATATATATATATATATATATATATATATATATATATATATATATATATATATATATATATATATATATATATATATATATATATATATAATATATATATATATATATATATATATATATATATATATATATATATATATATATATATATATATATATATATATATATATATATATATATATATATATATATATATATATATATATATATATATATATATATATATAAATATATATATATATATATATATATATATATATATATATATATATATATATATATATATATATATATATATATATATATATATATATATATATATATATATATATATATATATATATATATATATATATATATATATATATATATATATATATATATATATATATATATATATATATATATATATATATATATATATATATAATATATATATATATATATATATATATATATATATATATATATATATATATATATATATATATATATATATATATATATATATATATATATATATATATATATATATATATATATATATATATATATATATATATATATATATATATATATATATATATATATATATATATATATATATATATATATATATATATATATATATATATATATATATATATATATATATATATATATATATATATATATATATATATATATATATATATATATATATATATATATATATATATATATATATATATATATATATATATATATATATATATATATATATATATAGATATATATATATATATATATATATATATATATATATATATATATATATATATATATATATATATATATATATATATATATATATATATATATATATATATATATATATATATATATATATATATATAAATATATATATATATATATATAAATATATATATATATATATATATATATATATATATATATATATATATATATATATATATAGCATATAATTCGGGGCAGTGCCTGGTAACCGACTTTCAAGTATAGGTCTGCCCGGGTAAGCACAGCTACGATTGCGAACGTTTTCCTTGCCTTGACACAACGAGCGCAATGAATAGCCTTGTAGGACACATACAATTACATGACTTTATCTAATAATGACATTACTATAACATGGTAGACGGTCGTAAATATTACGAGGGCAAAACAGTCCTTCATAGTTGGTTCAAACAACTACGAGTGAAAAGGTTGTAAGAAGATACAAACTACTCGTGATATTAACGACTCAAAACGTTGTTTTAAAACAAGGCAAAGGGTATGCGGATTTACGTTAAACTTGTATGCTTGTTAAAATGACAAACGCTTGTTAAAATGAGTTTACCGTGTATCTGCCACCCATTTTGCTCGCAGACGTTCGCTGGTATTGGTATTTTGTGTTGAAGTGTTCGAAATAAACGCATTATAAGCTTGTTTTGATAACTTTTTGTTATTCAATACTAAGTTTATTTTATATGGTATGTTTTTTTTCCAGTGTCTGTCAATCCTTCTGCGTATATCCTGCGGTAGACTTCGCACTAAGGTCTCGTAGCATAAGAACGTCATACTAATTCCATACATATTTTCCACTTCCTGCTTGCAATAAATTGCTCCGGTGTTTGAGTTATATAAGTCTCCTATGAAGCGTAATCCTCGTTTGTTCCAACTTCGAACTATTTTTGTTGAATATTTTGTCCAATCTGAAAATCATATTGGTTTCAGATGATTTCCTCGGTACATGGTTTATATTCGCGATTGAAATTGATCAAAGCATCGATGATATCTATATAGCAAGGGTTTGATAACTTGCTTTGTATCTGTTGCAACTTCCCACATCCGTACGTTAACAACAATTCGATGTCTGGAAGTTCCTGTGTAGCGAGTAGTGTCCAGTCGGCACGTGATGTTGCCAATCGTTTCAACCACGTCAGTTTCATACATTTGATAAATGACTATATATGCACCATGCTTAAAACGTCTTTCGATTGGCTTTGTACTAGTTTAGTACATTTTATCTTACCTTGTTATATGACCCAAATGAATGCAAATAGAAGCCTCTCTAGTTCTTTTATATATTTACTTGAATGGATAGGAAGTGCGATGAATAAATGTACACTAGTTTAGATAGTAACAAAGCCTTGGCTATACATATTCTTCCAATTGGTGTGTGGTTACGTCTTTCCATTGTTCTAATTCATTTTTGAATGCCGGCATTTTGAGTAGCATATTACGTTCCGTCACATTTGTACCGTCTCGGTCTATTTTTATTCCTGCAGAACTGTCAGCTCATCCGCAAATTGTATGCTATGTTCTGTACTAATCTGATCTGCTAATGTCCCTACTGACGTACCTGCGGGTTTTCAAGGTTTATTTTCAAACCCGAGTGATTGCCGAAAGTGACGAGCTCCTTGACAGCTCCTGTGATTGAACGTTCAGTTCCGTCTACAAATATAATTGTATCGTCGGCGTATTGACTTATTCTTATTTCTTGATTCTGATTTATTTGTATTCCAGACTCCAGTCAATTGATTAGACTTCGTAGCTTGTTCAGCCAATACAGCAACTGCTATGTTGAATAGGTAGCCTGAGGCTGGGTCTCCCTGCCTTATGCCACGTCCTAGATGTATTTTTTTCTTCTTCCGAGATATCCGTTTAGTAGTTTACGTGATTGATTTTTAGTATTAAAAATATTTGGTCTATTAATGTTCTCAGTTTTGGGCCAAAGTTAAGCTCGCTAATAACTAATCTTAAATAATCCCAATCGACTGACTCGAAAGCCGCTTCAAAATCAGCCGCGATTATCATCCCTGGCTTTTTATTGTTATTAGTCCAGTTATTTATATCAAGCACAAGCCTTGTATATTCTCCAATATACCGGCCGGAAGTGTAGGCTTTTTGCACTGGGCTAATTAACTTTGGCATTACCTTGTTAAGTCTCATGGCGATTGCGGTTGATATAATCTTATAGTCTGAATTCAACAATCTACTTGGTGTCCATCCCTTATAAGTATGAGGTGATTTCCCTTTCTTATGGATAAGTGTAATGATGCCCTTTCGGTGAGAAGGAAGCTCGTAACCTTCGGTCAACGAGGCTCTAACTGCCTGGTACAGAAATGGGCCAATTTCTGACCAAAAACAGCGGAAGAATTCGACTGGGAAGCCATTTCAACCGTGTGTCTTACCTTTCTTCATAGAGTTTAATGCACTTAATTACTACTAGTTAATTCCAACATTGCTATATCCGCGTCGAGTTCCGTCCTATTGTTTGAATCTAGCCTATTTGTTAAATGATCCGATATGAATGGATCTGGAAAGATCGTATTGCTATCCCTGGAATTATATTTACTTTGCAAAATATTCGAGAAGTTTTAAATTATTACATCCGCCTTTAAATGATGTCATTCCCGTCATTGATACATTGCATGCATTTATTGTTATAGTTTCTTTTCTATAGAGATAAAACATACTTCGAATTTCTCGCCCCATGCTCATGCCAGGCCACCCGCGACCGAACAATCAGTCGGTGAATGCACCTGCACCCACCACACGGACAGGTGCCTTTCAGACAGGTTTCTCAAACAGGTGCCGGCGACTGGGGATCCGTCACGTGTCTGAGACACGGCTGTCTTCAGCTGAGTCAACATACGAACAACGTTTATCAAACATCCGCACGCACCCTCCCCTGCACTCGCCGCCGCCATCTTTTGACACCGTATATTCCACATTCTCCCCACGCGATGCTGTGCCGCCGTGCTCGTCGCGCCCGAGGCGATTCTGCTCCGGTGTCGGGTTCCGTTGGGCACGGTTTCAGCGGAGTGCTCAGGCGACGGAGCCCTCGTCCAGTCCAGCATCGATAGTCCTGCGCTAAGTTTGGAGAATAAGCGCAAGGCACTCGGTGGAGTCGGCGCACTCTTCTGCGAATATGACAGGACAGGCGTTAGCTAGGGGGTCCGTACACATCGCCTTTTGCTTAGTAGGCATACAATATAGTCAGGCGAAGCTTTGTATTGGATGGGCCGGAAAAAGTGCGCCCAACTTTCGAACGCCGCTTCTCAGTAAGTAATTTAGAAAGATGGCCAGGAACCGCGAAACTTCTCAACGGTTGTTTACGTCACAAGCAGCCTGCGTATACATACTAAAGTCCGCCATTATTGTGTGCAGTAGCTTCCATATCCAAGGTACCATATGCATGACGTCATACTTTGTCATGAAGTTTTTAAGGCCATGAAGGAGAAAAGAGAAACATGTCAATTTTTTCTCGACGGATATTCATCTATCGTCCAAACAAATGTCATATTCGTTTTTTTCAGCTCAAAATACCCCGTATAACCAAATTTCAAGACTTGTTCAAGGTGACCTATTCCCTTTAACCCGATACATATCTTTGTCATTTACAATGCATCTTATACCGTTCGAATTCCTTACGATACGATTCCGCATCGTTTTTGGTGACGTCATAGCATTGGTATTACAGGTCCACTTCGCTGTCTGTCGTAATAATACTCTCTTCTTCTGTTAGGGAGCTCAAGAACACCATAAACAGTGGAGGTGAATTACTGAACTAATACCCAGAAAGGTTTGTTTGTTATGTTTGATATTATGGATTCATCCTACAATGCAAAATTGCTAATCAAGTCCTTGTGGATCACTACATAATATATGCTTGCAAATTTGTCATGGAATTATCAGATATGCATCATTGATGGTTTGTGGATCATGTGCAAAACTGCCTCAGCTTCTTGCTAATCCTGTATTTCTGTTATGTTTGCCATTGTATACATGACATATAAAATGCAACCAATAAATGGTTACCGACTAATACCAGCGACTTTTATGGTAGATCTGTTGACTCCAGTTTTTTCCTCACAACCTAGGTTCGCCATTGAAAAAAAAAATTGACATGATGTGCCAGCTCAAATCCTTTCGATTGTGCCCTTTTTTGTATCAATATAGCATCTGTACTTTGTAAGTTCTTAGGTTATGACCGCTCTGACATCAAATAGCAACAGTGTGCACTTTAGTGGCTTGGCAAACGGTCTACCGACACACGTGTCTGACTGTAGCTAAAGTGGCCTGGGCTGTGGGCAGCCGTGCGGCCGGGACTGACCGAAGCCGCAGCAGTCCGGTAGCTGCAGATGCCCTCGATGAAGCAGGCGCCGCTCGGCTTCCGGTCGCCGCCTCCAGCCACGGTCTGGTAGTGCGGCTGCAGCGCCAAAGGGAACCGCTTGTTCAGCTGGAACACACCGCGAATAGGTTACATACAATAATTAATAAAGGTATTAATAAATGTGAGTCATAAACATCTTCCAAAACCAAGCCTTCAATAGAGCTTAAAAGAACGGTTGACATCCTAGTACCGTCATGACTTCGAATACTATAACTATTAAATACTGAAAACTATTAAATTTAGAGCATTTCAACTGTATTCAAGTTTATTCTAATCGACAAGAGCTTTCAAATGAGCACAAGCGGATGTCTGTACGACGAATTTGATTTTTGACCTTTTGGGTAGGGATCAACAACATTTGGAGGCCCTGAGGGGGGGGAACTCAAAGGATTGCAATTAATTTGGCATACTAGTTATTGTCCTAGAGAAGAACGTGGTGTCAATTGGCAAGCTTGCTCTGACGAAAAAGTGTTTTTAAGCACCGTCATGTCCCGTCCCTGTTCCCGTGGTCAGATTACGTTTAAGTATAGTCGGGGGTCCAGTCCGCCACTTTTACCGAAAAATCAACACTTTGATAGGGTGTGCCCTACCTCCCACCGATCCCCCCCCCCAAAAAAAAACGACGGCTGGATCCGGTAGTGGGTGGATGGAGTAAACAGTTGTGCCTCAGATGGTGTGATTATTTTTGGAGACTGGCCATTTTCCATGGGGACGAAAGGTGGTTTTAGTTAAATGTTGTCAATAATTGTGTCAATTTTGTTTTATCTTTAAGTACAGTGCCTATGACAAGCTGCGCCAACTTTGCATAACAAAATGACGCGTCAATATTTTGTTTTTGTTTGGGACCTAGTGCTAGCAACAGCATGACAATTGTGCAATCGAAATAAAACAAACAATAGGCAGGTACCTAGGTTGAGATAGGTACTTCTAGCTAAATCTGTATCAGAAATATCTGCCCCCTCCCGGATTTTCTCAACAACCTGAAAACTATGATATATATCAACGTGCAACTTTCAGTACCTTAGCCTGCATTTTGCAAATTGCAAATTGCACATAAAAAACGTTTCAATAAGCGAAATTACATTTTCTTCAAAATGGCTATCTCGAATTTCCAACATTTTGTTTTGGTAACCCCCAAAATACAAAATAACTGAATTTTTGTGAATTTGAAAAGTTAATTTCTTATACTCAAATACCAAAATGAGATGACCGGCCCAAATCGCGGAGGAAAAAAATGGGGGTACCTTTTACCATAAAAAGTTGCCCCCCCCCCCCAACCGACGCCTAGATCTGCCAGTGCCTGCTGGGCGGGCTGCCTCTGGTGGTTACCTGCTGGGAAGCTGCCTCTGGTGGTTACCTGCTGGGTGGGCTGTCTCTGGTGGTTACCTGTTGGGTGGCTGTCTCTGGTGGTCACCTGCTGGGTGGGCTGTCTCTGGTGGCTACCTGCTGGGTGGCTGCCTCTGGTGGTTACCTGCTGGGCGGGCTGTCTCTGTTGGGCTATCTCTGGTGGTTACCTGCTGGAAGGGTTGCCTCTGGTGGTTACCTGCTGGGTGGGCTGTCTCTAGTGGTTATCTGCTGGAAGGGTTGCCTCTGGTGGTTACCTGCTGGGCGGGCTGTCTCTGGTGGTTACCTGCTGGGCGGGCTGTCTCTGGTGGTTACCTGCTGGGCGGGGTGCCTCTGTAGCTGGTCCGGCAGCCGGGGCGGCGCGTCCAGCGGCAGGTACGCCGCCGGTCCAATCTGCAGCTGTAGTCCGTCCGATGCCAGGTCCGGCAACGATCGCTTCCCACCTCTCGGACAGTTTCGGATGAAGCAGCCGATGCTGAAGCTCAGCTGCAGAGCAAGCAGCGCCCACAGTAGCTGTGAAAACGCAGGACACCGTCAGTGGTCTCCGGCGCAGAACGCGGCAGTTCTGACCAGCTGTCAACATTTGATTTGGCAAGTCAACTAATGACCCAAATCGTGAAGAGTTCCATTTATGCGGCAGGATCGGTCTGTGAAGTTTCAGGGTTATCAGAGTGTAAGGCGGACACGGTACGGTACAGCGTGAGGCGGTGCTGAAACATGCGGGGAAGCACAATCGATTGCTTGCGGTGTAGAGTCAAAAGGGGCCAGTTGTTGCATATGCATCATTCTATTCCAAGGGCCAAGGCATCGTGCCTTGGAATCTGGTGTCTTGCCATCTGGTAGTGCTACCAGAATCCTAACTTTGCTCAAAGTTCGGATTTTGTTTTGGAACAGATACTTCCAACAGTTTCCCATTTAATCAAAGTACAGGATGGGCCAGAAGAAAGTAGGCATGTACCTTGAGGTTTTTGTCCCGTGCTTTTTAAAGGAATGGGCTACATTCATTATTTTTTTTGATACAGACTGCAAATCATATGGCAAGACGGATTATCACAAAATGTACCTAAAATGTGGTTGGACAATCATAATTCGTTTTGAGTTGATACTTACTATTTGACTAAATTTGTTTACGCGACCAGGTGGCACTACCTAAAGAAATTAATTACTTCGACCACTGACAACTTTATCTCGCCCCTGGAAGCAAGTCTATCCAAAAGCAGATCATCAGCTGGAACTGCTCGAGATCCTACACAATCCTACGGATCCTACGCAAATGTACATGCAGTGACTTAGCCGACACCGTTTGTGCCTTTTCCGATTCTGAAGGACAGAGGGAGCCATGCCTATTAGATGATGGCCTCCAGCCTGGCGGTGCGAACACTTCCAGGTAGTTCAGTTTTCGCCAACTTCCGTTCCAAAATTGTGAAGCTTGGTGATCTGCTTCGGATAAACTTGTTCCCAGGGGCATCCCATGACAGACCGATCAAGCTATAACACCCTACATCTCAAATTTCGATAAAACTACGTGTCGGGGGTTATCTGGGCTGTACATTCACGCTGTGAAATTTGCAGCCCCGTCCGTCGAATGGATTTCGAGTTATAGCCTGAGGCATCTTTTTAATGTCGCGCAAAGCTCTAATTTTCAGCGGGCAATATCTCCCGTCTCAATCAAGCGAGTCATACAAACATATATATATATATATATATATATATATATATATATATATATATATATATATATATATATATATATATATATATATATATATATATATATATATATATATATATATATATATATATATATATATATATATACATTATCAGAATTATTATGAACCATAGATTAATATGATATAAATACTTTTTCTATTCCAAAATCTTGGAATTTCAACACGTCAAAACATTTGGTGGGACAAACCACAAAGTGGGTGGGTCAAAATACAACGTTGGCGGTGGCCCGAGCGTTTCAATAGGAAACCCCGCCCATGCCACAGTGTTGTAACTCGAGGTCAAAACTGGCCTAAATTTACAAAACGACTATTTTTAACCTGCGCGGCGCTGGGGTCTCCAGCCGAACGCGCGGTGCTTTGGGGGGGGGGGGGGGCAAATTTACACCCACACCGTATCACCCCCACCCGGTCACATGTCCGGTCACGGTCAGGTCAAGTGACAAAATGTAAGTATTTGGGTTTTTAGGCCATACTTTCCATCCGAAGTCTTAGATTGCGACTATTATCTCACAAAGTGCTCTCAAATGTATAATGTATCTCCCGCATAAGTGAAAGCGAAATTAGCGAAATCATCATGAGATCAGTGAGGTGATGGTCATTAATTCAACTCGAATCAACCCTGAAAGAAGTAAACAATTTTTGCCTCATCCACACGGGGCTTGGCCGCAGAACCTTTCAAAAATGGCAGTGCCCAGTGCACACAGCCGTTGCCCGGCCACCACCGGGTCTGTCGCTGCCCACTGACCGTCATGTCGGCGGCGGCAGCTGCGGTCAGTTCTCACACAGAGTCGGCTCCGGGCGGTGGCGGGGCCTGCAGCGTCCTGTCGGTGCCTGTCCTGTCGCGTCCTCTCCGTCCGACTGGTGTCGCCGTGTGACTGAGGTGACGTTGCGGTCGACATATTTATATACCGCCCGAGGCGTCTCCCTCCTGCGCACCGCCGCCGGCGCCGCAAACGATTGGAGGGGGGCACACAGGATACGGTCTCTTATCGGCAGAGGGTGCAGGGCAGTGGGGGGGGGGGGGGGGGGGGGGGCGCACACAGGGGACGGTCCTTGTCGGCAGAGTGTGCAGGGTGGAGGGGGAGGGGCGCACACAGGAGACTGTCTCTTGTCGGCAGAGTCTGTCGCTGGCGGAATCTATTGGCGTCTAGATGCCAAACTATCATATGTAGAGTGAAACGGATTTAACCATGTTAATCTACGCCTGAAGTTCTATTCGGAAACCGATTTCGAAGGAATTCGAAGGTGCCCGCCAAAATTCGAATCTGTCGCTGGCGGACTCTATTGGCGTCTAGATACCAAACTATCAGATGTAGGGTGAAAGAAATTTGACCATGTTAATCTGAGCCTGAAACTCAATCTAGACACTGATTTTCATGGCATTCGAAGGGTCCCTCAAAATTCGAATCTGTAGATGGCGGACTCTATTAGCGTTTAGATGATACACTACCATATGTAGGGTGAAACGGATTTCACGATGTTATTCTACGCCTGATACTCTATCTGGGCATTTATTTTCATGGAATTCGAAGGGGTCCGCCAAAATTCGAATATGTCCCTGGCGTACTCTATTGGCGTCTAAATGCCAAACTATTATATGTAGGGTGAAACAGATTTCACTGTTAATCTACGCCAGCATTTCTATCTGGGCACCGATTTTCATGGAATTCGGAGGGGTCCGCCAAAATTCGAATCTGTCACTTGCGTACTCTATTGGCGTGTAGATGCCAAACTATGATATGTAGGGTGAAACGGATTTCATGATGTTATTCTACGACTGATACTCTATCTGGACATTGATTTTCATCGAATTCGAAGGGGTCCGCCAAAATTCGAATATGTCGCTGGCTTACTCTATTGGCGTCTAGATGCTAAACTATCATATGTAGGGTGAAACGGATTTAATCATGTTAATCTACGCCTGCAGCTCTATCTGGACACCGATTTTCATGGAATTCGAAGGGGTCCGCCAAAATTCGAATATGTCGCTGGCCAACGCTATTGGCGTGAAGATGACAAACTATCATATATAGGGTGAAATGGATTTGACCATGTTAATCTACGTCTGAAACTCTATCCGGAGGCCGATTTTCATGGAAATCGAAGGGGTCCACCAAAACTCAAATACTCTTTTTGGCGTCTAGACGCGAAACTGTCATATGTTGGGTGGAACGGATTTAACCACGTTCAGCTACGCTTAAAACTCTATCTGGACACCGATTTTCATGAAAATCGAAGGGGTCCACCAAAACTCGAATCTGTCGCTGGCGAACTCTATTTTTCGTCTAGACGTCAAACTATCATATATAGGGTGACACAAATTTCACCATGTTGATCTACATGCTTTTGTCTATCTTTCTGTAGAGTTGTAGATGATTGTAATGGGTCCGCGAATCTGTCTCTGAATGTGAATGTGAATCTGTCGCTGTCTTCACACACGTTGTATATTTATGTCGGTGGCAAAAGAACTTTGACATAAATGGCGCCCGTTCGACAAAGGTTGCGCACTGTTTTGTTGATATCGCAGCTCGTGCTGGCGGTTGTTTGACCGAAAATTACAACTCGGTAGTGACTGATATTCATGTAGTTGAGTGGTTTTAAAAAACATTGAGGGTTTTCATGAAATTGCCTATTCGTTGCGAACGCTACACGCGCCATTTATCGGACGCCATCAGCGGTCGCAAAAGTGTTCAAAGTTATTCAAATTAAGCTCCGCCTGGCCGCGGGAGGAGCCGCGGCGGCCGCAGACCCCGTGAACAGGTCTCTGATATATATGGCCCCATGTCAGAAGATGCATCATATCCGTGAACTTATCCTCAGATTTGCTCAAGAAGGACAGACAGAAAAATTAAAGGAGTGTATTTATCAATATGAACCTGATATGTGGACAGAGTGCATTCAGTCAAAATCAAAGGACTCATGCCTTCACCTTGCAGCAAGAGAGGGACATGATGGAACACTCAGGTAATGAGGTTAGCACTTCTTGCTTAGCATGACCTACTGCTACCGCAGACATCATTGGCAGATCCAGAGCGGGTGGTTTGGGGGGGGGGGAAATCCCAAAAAGTCACAATTCTGAAAACTCATTGGATTTTGCTTGCTTATGCATTTATATAGCTGATTTAAAACAATCTTTCCTTAGTAAAAATTGCTTAGGTTGTCTTCTATATCAAGAAATGTGTCAATTTTGCACTGATTTCAGGCGGTTTGGGGACCATGGCTGCTTTTCCTGGCTAGCACTATCAACTGGAGTTGTTGCAGCATTTGGCCACCAGAAACTGCTAGTGAGCCAGGGTGTGATGACGTTGCAAACAAATTGTGCTAGTTAAATATTTAACGCTAAATGTGTATTTATTTATTTATAAATAAATAAATATTTAGCAGTACTATTTGCTTGCGACGTCATAACA
The DNA here is from genome assembly GCA_036785665.1 of Chirona hameri. Taxonomy (NCBI): domain Eukaryota; kingdom Metazoa; phylum Arthropoda; class Thecostraca; order Balanomorpha; family Balanidae; genus Chirona; species Chirona hameri. Next base: position 16,418 of record JAXIVJ010013186.1, read on the forward strand.
CCCTGGCTCACTTGTGGTCCCTGGCAGCCAACTCCTGTTGATAGTATTAGCCCCTAGATCAACCCATGACAGATGAGAGATGTCAAGCAGGAAACAATAATATTCTATTCAACTTGATTTTTACTTACAATAAAGGTGAAATATGCCATCTCCATGTAGTTGGAACATGTGTTAGGCGCAAAAACAATAATTCATAATAGTTCAGTAATTTGCCTCCCAAAGTTATGGTGTCAGTGAGGTCCCTAATAGAAGGAGAGGGTATTACTAGCGCAGGCATCACAAGCTGCCATATGTAACCTATGAAGTCTTATAAAATTATCAAGATGCCATTCTCACCACAGAGATTTCTGTGAATATTAGGCCAACCCGATCAGAATTAATGGTTACAGAATCTTAGGCTGACAGACTTAATGGTGTAGACCTGTTTACTACTAGATCAGATTGAATGGTGGGGTTAGGTTAGGTTAGTTTAGATTATGGTACCTAAACTACCTAACCTAATCTTTAGATTCATGAGATTCATGAGATTTCAAGGAGATTCATGAATAATCCCCGGGGCTTTGAAGTGTGCGGTGTCAGAACTTTTAGTTGTGTGAAGTGAGGAAAATGAGTGTGTGACTGTGTGTGTATGCGTTTTATTTTCTATAGCTGTGTGTGTACTTGTATATTGATCTGATCTTATTGTGTGTTGTATACCATGTGTTTTTTTTTACATGTCTCTCTACTTAACCCTGACCTGACACTCAGAATAGCCATTTTAAAATGGAGTGTTTTAATTTTTGAATACAATACAATACAACCTAATCCCACCATTAAGTCTGATGAAGTAGTAAACAGGCCTATGCTACTAAGTCTGATCAGGTTGTTAAGGAGTAAGGACCTCACTAACACCATAAATTTGGGAGGTGAATTACTGAACTATTACCCAATAATTTGCCTAGGTATGCATATTTGAACTGACTGTCACAACACACAAACAAATGGTATTATTTTCCCTGGAGTCCAACTACAAGTTCATGCATAAATTTTGCACTCCAATGGTTTTTTAGTGTGCTGATTCAAAATCTGATACTCATTTGTGGGGTACATCAACCATCAAATCATCCTTTAAGGTGTGTCGTCCATCTAAAAATTATATTGGAATATGATAAAAAGTGGCGCTGATGATTAAGAAAATGAAATCTGAAGAGCTTTTCCCGCTAAGGTCAATAATTGGTGAGCGCGAGTCGATTTACTAAGAGACCATTTTCCCAACCTATCGATGGTGGCGCCACTTGTATCGCCGATAGTTCCGAAGCATATTATTACTGTTATATAATTATGCAGGTGCTGTAAGCGATCATACAAAACTGTTTTGGGGTAAACTGATGGTAACAGATTGAAGCTAACCTGGGTGCTGGTCTGAGTGCAGCAAATGGCAGATATCAAACCCCATAAGCATGTCTGTTTCCGCGCCTTCGGCGCGGAAATTGGTCTGCTTACGAGGCCCTTCCGCGCCTTCAGCAAACCTGAAAATGCAAACCAAAGCTGTATTCACTCTATTTCCCAATCAGATGTACAAAGGCAAAAACACGTATCTCCATCTCATACGCACGGAACATCGGCCGCCGCGGTCTAGCTCAGCTCGGCATTCGGCAGACTGAATGCAGGCGGTGATGACAGAATGGGCGAGGTTGTGGCGATGGAGGAGGACATCCGGGTCATCCCCACTTGAAATGGTCGACAGGCTGCAGTCACCCAGATCGATGTAGGATATTAGAGGTTGTGTGGAAAAGGTTTACGAGGTTAGCGTCTTCATTGGATGAACGGTCTATTATTTAAAAGAAAGGAGTTAGAACATTACCAATATTTTGATTCGGGTGGACCAACAACGGAATGGGTGTCAAGACAGCACTGAGTCTTCACGCTGTTGAAGACAAAAATAATAGCGACTAAGAACAAAGTTTAAGCGATCGTAAATACATAGCAATTTCGTTATTTAGATCAATGTATTGTACTGTACAACTGAGTCAATAATCGGTACCATGCATATGAAGGGCGCAGGCCCTGCTTCGAGTTGAAGGCCGGGAGAATGCGTCGGTGCTTCAGCCTCGCCGTGATGAGGCTGTGCCTCGACTCCACCCAGCACCGAAGAACAGCCTTCCGTCACCGTCCTGACCAGTGTCAGAGAAGTGGCCCGTTTCTCCACTTTTCTGAACTTGGAAGTTTTGTTCTGTGGAAACTTTGACTGTAAATAATTATTTTGTTTATTCTGCGGGTGAAAATGGCTGACGAGCATACAAAATAGACTGAGATTTGACTTTCCGAACAATGGCCGGAACGTGACAACTTGATGCGACACAAATTGTCAAACAAAAAAATCGTAAGGTGGAACCTCCAAATTCCCAACATCCGACATTTCTGCAGTGATTTGGGGAAGGAAAACTGGTACTGTTCCAACAAATAAACACAAAACTGTTAAAACCTCCCAAAAAGTTGTTGCTTATTCAGGTTACAACCCCGCCACCGATACCATCGTTATCGGGGCCATGGATGATAACCCTGAGGTTGGGACGCTAAAAACACGTTATGCAAAAGACGGCAGTACTTTAGACTGAGACTTGAGCCCAGTTTCCCATATACGCATGTGTGGATGGGTCACGACCCCCTGGGCCCCCCGGATGTTAAAACTGGGGGGTCCGGAAGTCCAATACAAAAAATGAAAACTGGGTGGGGGCCCTCTTGAGCAGAAGAAAGCGGACGGTCATAGGTCAGAATGGGCCCTACACATGCCAAAATGGGGTTTATAAACCGGCATGAATTGGCATGAATTGGCATGAATAACTTGTATTAGTTGATCATATGGCAGTAATTGTAACACCATCGTTTTTTTCTTGTCAAGACTCTTCGAAACATATTAATGGTGACCTGGTTAGGTCAACTTCAAAATTTGACCTCATGTCAAGGTCATTTGGTGACTCAGGTAGGTCATGTTGCATATGGGGTGATGGGACTCGACCAGGCAAGCAGCACCAGGGTGTCATTCGCACGTATCTAACTTTATTGTATCAAGAGTTATTGGCAAAAGTGCTGGTGATCTCAGATGACCTCAGCTGACATTGCAGAGGTCACTAAGCAGCAACTATACAAGGGTCATCCAGAATAATCCGCCCCCGACTGGGGGAGGTTGAACACCCCCACCCCCTGCGGTTTTTCCAGATTACGTAAAAATGGCGGCGCATAGCGCCGCCAAATTTTGCATACCTTAACATTGATCTTTTTCACGCATTTTCATTAAGTGTGAGATTCGTGTCAGGTCAAGTCAGGTCACCAGGTCAGGTCATATGACACCACCTCCAAAAACGTTTGCGGTCGTGTCATGACCACAGTTTTTTCAGGGATCGATATGAAACTTTTAGGCTTGCATGAGGCCATCAGTGTCTACAAAACGTTTATCTCGGAATTTTGATATCGGTGACCTAAGGTCAGGTCAATTTCGTGACCTCCCCATTATAAGTCAATGTAGAAATACTCAAATGCTTCCTATGTCGAGGATAGGCATGATATCAGTCCAATTCCTTCTGGATAATGTTATAATCGGACATTCTTGATGATTCAAGTGCAAATTGTGTTCAGTGGCTCCTAAGGGGTCATTTGGGATCATCCGAGGTCACCATCACTTTTGTGTCAATAACTATCGACATAATGAAGACAGAAGTGAAACCGGTACCAATGTGTTTACCTCGTCGAGACACGTCTCTCAATATGCGAGATCACCTACTTGTGTCACCACCTGGCCTTGACCTGAGGTCAAATTGTGAAGTTGACGTAACAAGGTCACCATTTGCATCATTCGAAGCACCTTGATATGACAAACACGATGGTGTGCCCTGTATTGCGGTATATTTATTAAGTACAAAGTTATTAGCGAAAAACAATTTTGCCAAAAATCAGCATTTTTGACTTTTATGACCTCTGGAGCCTAAACCACTGACCTGAAGTCAAAGTTAAGAGCAGACGAACGATTGAAAATTTAAATGGCTGTCGGTTGCTTTTCTCCATTTGTTTCTAGCTAGCATAGTTCCCGAGATATTTGGGATTGTTTTGGAGCAAGGTCCTAAAACTGGAAAAATTGACCTTTGATGACCTCTGGTGACCTCAATTTCGACCTGAGCGAGAGAAAAATCTGAAATAGTTTCAAAATGATTTTTTCATGAGCTTTTGAACGTTGTTATTGGGTTTGGTCTATGTCCCATATGAGCCGAGTTAGACGGGGGAGGGAGTTCAAACACTCCCCCGACCCTTCCCCCCCTCCCAGTTGGGCGTGGAAAATCCAGAGGCCCAGTGGTGCGCAAGATAAGCTAAAATAACATGATTCTGAAAGAATTGCCCGGATAAAATGCATATTCTCTGAATAAGAAGCATTTGTATTTTTCCCCATCTACTTATAATGAGGAGGTCACGGAATTGACCTGACCTTAGGTCACCAATATTTTTTTTTTAGATAAACGAATTGTAGGTACTTTGAACTTATGAAATCCTGCAAGTTTCAAATCTCTCGGACAAACACTGTGACTTTGGCACGACCACAAACATTTTTTTTGGAGTTAGGTCACTTGACGTAACCTGTTGACCTGACCTGAGATGACCCGAAATAAACAATTTACACCATGTGGGTAATTGCCAAACAGCTATGCCAAACTTGGTGGCGCTGCGCGCCGTCATTTTCCCGGAATTTATTAAATACCGGAGGGGAGGGAGGGGGCGGAAATCAATCCCCCCGGCAGTACGCGTGTTAAGTCAATATCGTTGATATGAGCGATTTGTCGATTCGATTATCGATTTGTGTTGATCATGTCGATTTGTCGTCGAGCGACATGAACGACTCCTCAGTCGATTTGTCGTGGAATGCTCCGTATGAGAAATAACACAGAACAAATAATATTTTTTCAGTGATGTTTAATCCTCTCTGAAAACGAGGAGGGAATGCGAACTACCCGTGAACTACTTTCAAACCACTAATATTTTTAGCAACAGACGTCAAACAGATATTGACACAAATATGGGTACGGGTTCCCGCGGTCTGTTTATGCTGTATAGTGTATATACTCGGCGCAGACGCCGCTCACGTCAGCCGCGCGTGACGTACCATTCGTCTCCTACGAGGAAAGGAAAATGTCAGTGATTTCCCACGACACGGTCTGCATAGGCGACGAGTCACGCACCGTACCTCTGAGGGGTCACAGACGATCACATTTAAAGGGCATGGTAATTGAAAGGTTATGGAAGTTCAGATTGCATTTACACCGATTTTTCGTCTGCTTTTCAAAGCGTTAATCATGCTCTCCTGCTCCACACACTCAAAAATTCATACAACATTTCAGATTGTGCATTGCCATGGTTTACTTCATATCTTGAAAACAGGCAACAACGCGTAGTTGTAAACGGGCAGTGCTCGGCATGGAGCCCGGTAACCTCGGGTACTCCCGAGGGAGGTATAATCTCCGCTTTACTGTTTGCGATGTACGTCAACGATCTTCCTATTGGGATGTCCTCTGGGGTTCTGCTGTTCGCGGATGACGCAAAATTATACAGGAAAATTTCCAGAAACTCCGACGCCCAAGCCCTTCAAAATTACCTCAATAAGCTATACGAGTGGTCAAAAGTATGGAAGTTAAAGTTAAACTCATCTAAATGTAAATCTTTCCGCATGTCATTGAGAACAAAGCCATTAGAAACAACTTATCACATTGATAGGACTGAATTAGAGCACGTTGACCAAATTCGGGACCTCGGAGTTATACTTGATACACAACTTACATTCGGACCACATGTAGATAGTTCAGTGAAAAAAGCAAACAGAGCTCTCGGTGTACTCATTCGATCATTCCAAAAAGCCAGCCCCAGAGGATATCTCAATGACCGATCCGTCATTGCTTCGTACTGCGCATACGTTCGCTCCAACTTGGAGTACTGTAGCGTGATTTGGGGAGGCGCCGCTTCATCTCATGTCATTCGATTGGAAAGGATAGAGCATAAGTTTTAATGTGGCTCAACGCTCAGGTGCGCTCTCAGTCGTCGCTTGTGTATTGTGACTTACTGAAACATTTTAGCCTAGTGTCTGTATCTGCGCGTAGAACTCAATACGATATCATGTTTTTGCGTAACGTTTTCACTGGCAAAATCCGTTCATCATTTATATTACAGTCATTCTCACTCAATGTACCCTGCCGCGCCACAAGAGAACCATCTCGAACTCTGTTCAGCATTCCATATGCCAGGGTGTCAACTGTGAGAGAAGGCATTTTTGTGAGGCTGCCTAGACTGGCTAATAGGCTCGTAGATAAATGTTCCACGGTGGACCTGTTCTCAGACACTCTCTCATCATTTCGTGGCAAAGTAAGGTCATATGTCGCTTCATTGTAAGTAGGTAGTCTATACGCGCTATTTACGTTTTATTTGTCACCGGTGTCGAAATGTGATAGGCATTGCTGTGTGTAACTATTGTTACTTTTTATTTCTATTTAATTTTATATTCCTTTTCATTTTTACCTTTGTCTTCATTTTTGCTATTTTATCTTCACTATTTCATCACATATTTCTTATTTCGTATTTTATTCTTATATTTTAAATCCATTTGTGCCATTTAACAGCTTTTAACCATCGCTTTTGTATTATAGAGGATCTTCTAGGTGATCTTTTATTATTATTATAGGTATAGATGGTTATGGGTGAGGGATGTAATGTGATCTTTTAAGTATGTGAATGCGTGTGGTTTTATCTGTGTGACTTCGCCCATAAATGGTTCACCCCGTCGGCGATGTTAAATAAATAAATAAAATAAATAAATATTGCAATATGGGCGCTTAGTTTTGTGCCCACTTATTTATTTTGCACCGCAGGCGTTTTTTTTTTTGCGCTGTAATTTTATGGATCCTTACCACCCAAAGCTGGCCGAATACTTCATTTTACATCGACAAATTCGGCCATTACTTTTACCATTCTAAGGCCCGCCAGATCGAGGGGCAACAAGATGGTTTTACCTCCCTTCTTTTTGCCAGGGATGAACTGCGCCCCCACCCCCGTATGTCACACCTGTAGATGACATGTAGATGACAACAAATTCCAGCTTTGTTTACGACAGACATTGAATAGTGCAGACCCTGCCGCTGGTCAATGTCGATTTTCGCCAAGTAAAGCAGGCAATAATCGCATCTAGTCATACAAATTGATGACACACAGTTGGACAGTGATTCACTTATCATTATAAATGGATGTTTATTCATCACCAGAGTACACGAGAAAATCATTGCGTAAGGTCTATGATCGGTTAAGACGAAATCGCGAAAAAATACGTCACACAGCTGAAAACGTGAGATAATGAGCCGGCTAAAATCTTGGGGTGTGAAATGACCCTTTTGCCCCCAGGAATTTCGACTGGGGGCTTTTGGGTACCCTGTCGCCGCAATCCGTCGCCCCTGCTCTGCATATCCCAACATCATCAGTATGACCAAGTACGGCTTCAACAGCATTATCATCCAACATCGTACATTTCCCGACGAAAGTTATAACAGTAAGGTTTGTGGGACGAATATTTCATAGGAATTTGATGGCCTACAAAAGGTCACGGACATGAATCGTGAATGTTTGAGTGACGGGACTTTTGGCCTTTGCTACGCCAAAACCACCGTCCAAAACTGACTGAAGAGTACCATGTTTACCCGGTGGAAAACCAGCCATTGAACATGAAGATTGCTGACGCAAACTGGGCATATTTACACCAGCAACACATAATCGTTGACAACCAGCAGAACTTAACCTTTATATTGGCCGTTTTCACGAAGGATTATTGCGCTGAAAAGTTTCTGAAAGATTCTGAAAGTTTTGAAAACTACACAATTTTTACATGCGATTTTTGGCTAGAAATGTCCCTCATAATTTTGTTATCTGTTGGTAAGAATAAAATATGTTGTCAAAATTGCGGTTTGGTGGTAATAAGCAAGTATTGCTAGAATCTTCCTGAAAGTTTCAGGAAGATTCTATCAATACTTATCTTGCTTATTACCACCAAACCGCAATTGCCAACATATTGTATTCTTACCAACATATTACAACATTTATTTCTTTGAGCTTGCATATTGATATATTTGCCAGGTTCATGTATTCTTTCGACTGTTTCATCCATTTTGTGTCTTCATTCTGGAGTTGCTGGGAGAAAATGTGTTTGACCAATTCATTTGTATTTTTTCCAGACAATGTTTAGCAAACATCAGTTTGTTTTTCATGTCCCTTGCCACACTTGAAGATGATCCTACTTCACCTTTTAAACTTTCAGTTGCTGCTGTGGGTGGGGCTCTTAAAGGAAATAGTTCACCTTCGGAATTTTTTTCAGAACACGATTTTATTATATTTTGTAATACAGTTTCTTTTTTTCTTTTCAAAAATGGTCCTACATCGCGCCAATTCAGGACAGAAGGTCGTAAATTATTAATTTTATGGTGTGCGTTATTGGTCTGCGCATGCTCCCTGGCAGTGCTGGCACTTTCAGACGGTACGGTACATCATATATGCGCCGCATTCCTTCGCCAAAAAGTCATATCTTCGGCTGGAGAGTCTTTTCAGCCAAGCAAAGTTGCAGATAAGGATTTCTCAACACGGGCTACAAAACTGCTATTTCAGTTCAAAATCCCATGTTGAAGGTGAACTATTTCCTTTAATATACCTCTGTATACTTTATTGTCTATTACTTGGAGTTTTTGCAGCTCTGCTTTGGAGTGGTGAATGACCTCGCTCCCATATAGAAACGTAGGCATTGCCATTCCTTTCCAATACGTTTTCCCAATGAGTAATCTGTCACAGGCCCTAGATATCACTGAGTAGAGCATGTTTGACAAATTTCGAGCCTTCTTCAGTTATATTTGCTTTTGTTCTGTAAAGCACTCCTTCTTGTCTATGAGTGTTACTCCTAGATATTTGATTGACTCTACTACTTATATACCTTCAATGTGGGTCATTGTTTCCACACTCTTCTGATTAAATATTAGTATGCTACTTTTCTTCTTGTTCATTTCAAGTCCGCATTCTTCTGCTACTGATACCAATATCTGAATGCAGGAGATAGAATCTTGGAGGGACTGAGCAAGGATCAGGCCATCATCTGCGTAGAATACGGCTGGTATTTCTACATTCCTATTAAAGACATAAAGACATAAATATCTGAATGCAGGAGATAGAATCTTGGAGGGACTGAGCAAGGATCAGGCCATCATCTGCGTAGAATACGGCTGGTATTTCTACATTCCTATTCCTAAAGCCTAGTTTTGCCTGTTGTAGTCTGTCAATGATAATGTAGGTGATCATGAGGAACAGGGTAGTTGAGCAGTTGCATCCTTGCCTGCCACCACAAGTTACTTCTATTTCGGTTTGTTTTTCATAGTTCAGATGCAGGTTTGTGCTATCTGGGGTGTACACTTGAGCTACAGTACTGATGATGTTTGGATCAATCCTGTATTTTTTCATGACTTCTATGAGAGTCTTCCTGTTCACAGAATCAAAAGTTTTTTAAAATCAATTGAGATCACATATAACTCTTTCTTTGCTTTGAAAGTTTCATTGATGCAGTAGTTCAGTATGCACAGATTGTCTGTGGTTCTTCGGTGGGAGGTAAATCCACTTTGTAGGTCGCTAAGAAGGTCATTATCCTTCAAATGAGCCTCTATCTTTTCTCGTATGGTGCCCATTAATATTTTGTATGAAGTATTCAATAAAGCTATTGGTCTAAATGCATTGGCAGTTGGCTTTTTATTCTTTGGAATAAGTGTTGTGTTCGATGTTTTCCATCCTGCGGGTGCATTACCTTGCTGTAAGGCTTCGTTCAAGCCAGCTGTCAGATATTTAATGAATGTACCATTTTCGATCATTTCTTTAAAAAGTTATGTTTTCAGCCCATCAGGACCTGGGGGCCTTGTTTGTTTTCAGTTTCTGTATCTGACGTGTTACGTTTTCTTCTGTTATTTCCTGTGTTCCCATTGTAATTGAACCATTGCTTGCTATTTGAATTACCATGTCGATATGTTCTTGCATAAAACTGGGAGCCACAACTAAATTTGATTGTGGTCCATATGTAATAGAGTATTCATGTGACCTGCTGATTTCAGTACCTGCTCATTCAGTACCTGCTGATCTTCGCGGCTTATTTGGCTATGCCAAGCTTCGTGTACCCGATTTTGATGTTTCTGATAGATCTTCTTCCATTCTTTCTCCAACTCTTTTGGTATGTCTTCGTTTGATACTTTTGCTCCATTTGTATTGTATAGTACTATCATGCTATTTTCCTTGTTTTGCTCTGCCTTGGAGATTTTTTATGTGTTCCCATATTGTCTTGCTTCGGTTCTTGTCTTTCATTATTTCTTCTGTTACTTCTGTTTTCATGCCTCATCAGTGTTTTTCACCATGTTCTGAACTTTTTTTTGTATACTGTAACAGCTTTCATATCCGAGCAATTCCTCAATAGTTGTGGCCTTTCTTTTGTCTGTATTCAATCTTCTTCTCACACCTATTTCTCTCTTTAGTTCTGCAGTGAACCAAATTGGTTCCATTTTTCCATCACTGGTTACTTTTTTCTTTACTTTCCTTCTCTTCAGCTTCAAGTTGCTTCAGCATCTGCGCCCATTTCCTTTTCCAACTCCTGGAAACTTATGTTTTCTTTTTCTAACAGTCGTTTTCCTAGCTCTTGCTTATATGCCTCTTTCGTTTGGTCTGTTATTTTAAGGTAAGACAGTTCAACAGATTTCTTCCTCTCCTTTTTGATGTATGTATTCACCTGAAATGTTGCCCTGATCAAGTGATGGTCAGAGAAGTCTATGATCTCCTTGTTTTCATCTATGTCCATGTTAAGGTATGTTCGGTACGTTTCCTCATTCAACAGAATGTAGTCTATTGTACTCTTTTGGAGGTTTCGACTCCATGTTGTTTGTCCTGTGCAATTTGGGTCTGCATTGAGCATTACTAAGTCATGGCTTTGTATCATGTTCAGAACGATCTGTCCATTATAATTCACATTTTGGTTTCCTATGAATCCAACATGTCCATTGAAGTCCCCTAGTACCATCAATGGTGTGTCTTTCTCCTTTTCAATTATTTGTTCTGCCAGCTTGACCAATATGTTGTGTCTTTGTTGATCACTTGGAGACAAGTAGATTAGCACAATGGTGCATTTGAATGTTTTTACCTCACATTTTACATACAAGATGTCATTGTGACCAGAATCTTGCTTAGCCAGTTTGATTCTTTCATTCTTTTTGTAGAGCATCATTAACCCACCTCCTCTTCTGTCCTTTTCTTCTCGATGAAAGTTGACATATTCTGTATAATCATGCAGTTTGACCTTATGGTACTTGTGCTGTGTTTCTGCGATGCAGAATAGTGTGTGTTCATTTACCATTTCCTCTATTTCTATAGCCTTTGATTGTGTTAATCCTTGTGCATTTAACAATTGTATGCATATATATGTCCGTTCCATTTTCTCCTTTTCAGGGGCGGCGGTAGAGGGGGCAGGGGGGGGGGCAGTTGCCCCCCCCCCAAAAAAAAAACAATCAGCCGAGGGGCGCTTTGTGTTTGGCAGGGGCTGCGGATTCCAAGGGAAAGCCAAGGCCAAGGGAAGCCAAGGGGGACCTCTGGCCACCTGAAGGGGCGCTTTGGCTGCCTGAGGGAGCGCTTGGCCGCCTGGGGGGGGCGCTCTGACCGCCTGAGGGGGGCGCTCTGGCCGCCTGAGGGGGCGCTCTGGCTGCCTGAGGGGCGCTCTGGCTGCCTGAGGGGGCGCTCTGGCTGCATGAGGGGCGCTCTGGCAACCTGAGAGGGCGCTCTGGCCGCCTGAAGGGGCGCTTTGGCTGCCTGAAGGAGCGTTCTGGCCGCCTGAGGGGGGGGGGGGGCGCTCTGGCTGCCTGAGGGGGCGCTCTGGCCGCTTGAGGGGGCGCTCTGGCTGCCTGAGGGGGCGCTCTGGCTGCCTGAGGGGGCGCTCTGGCTGCCTGAGGGGGCTCTCTGGCTGCATGAGGGGCGCTCTGGCAACCTGAGGGGGCGCTCTGGCTGCCTGAGGGGGCGCTCTGGCTGCCTGAGGGGGCGCTCTGGCTGCCTGAGGGGGCGCTGTCCTGTCCTATATATATATATGCCTTACCTCTCAGATGAGCGAGTTCTTTCTCCATTTCCTTCAGCTGTGCTTGCCTCGTTTCGTTTTCCAGCTTGTCCTCGAGCACCGTGCACAGAAGCGGCAGATTGCGGCGGAACACGCTGATCACTTGAGCCGCGTGGGCCGCAAATCGCGTCTCCGACCACAGCTTGGGTCGAAGAGCTCTCTGGCCGCACTTGTCGCCGCACGTCATGAGGTCTTCCCAGCCCTTCCCGACGGAGAACCGTTTGTGTACGGACGTCATCACGTCCACCGTCTCCTGCACCCACGCAGAGTCGGAGGCTTTCCTGGCGTCGGACTCTGCCAAGTTCATGAGGTGGGCATGGTCCCACACAGCCGGCAGGTCCGAGGGCCCGTCCAACATGCGGCCCAGCTTCGCTGGTACACTGTTGTGGTGATACTGGCCATCCGCCGCGACGGCGGAAATCTGCCGTGTAGTTATAACGCCAACCTTCTCCAGCGAGTCCCGAATCTCGGCTGCAAGTGCCTCGCCGTCATGCTGCTTGACTATCGGGGCTCCCACCACGAAACTCTGAAATATCTCATCTGGCTTGGCATCAGGCAGCAGCATCAGCACAGCTGTGATGTCCACGGTTCGGCGCGCCACAGTCACTTTGTCCGCCAGGACTGCTACACATGGCTGTCTTCCGACCTGCTCTTTCACTTTCTCAAGCATCACTTCATTGAATGCGGAACGGGCGGTAGTCATCATCATCCGGGAATGGTTTATATTTCCGACCGTTGTACCGTTCAGATGCTGAAGGACGATGAGGTCTTCGAACATCAGATGTCCAAGCGAGTTTTTCAGGACCATGTACGTTGTTCGCAGGACATGCGATGCAGCAGAGCTGTCCACCACAACCCGCACCTTCTGTCTTGTTTCTCTCTCCAGCTGAGCTTTCTTGGCTTCTTTGTGCCCTGATGAGCGAAAGTGTTCAGCGACGTTTAGTTTGAGCGACTTAAAGCGTTGAGGCATTTTCTCCCTTGGCTCGAATGATGTGCCGGCTGTGGCACTGTACGCAAAGACGCCACTCCGCAGCTTTTTAGCGTCCAAGTCCGGCGCGCAGACTTTACAGTGGAGATATTTGCCGGATGAATCCCAGGCCAGATCTCCTTCGGTCGCCCTCTGAAGCTCTGTGATGCTCCTGCCAGAGCGCAAAAGCGTGGCAGTTACCTCTGGTTCGCAAGTAGTTGGCGTCGGATGATCTCCATCTGTTGGATGACTCTTCGCCATTTGTGTGAGCACTCGTCGAGCTTCGTCCATGAAGCGGAGCTGATCAGTGGGCACACCAGCGATTGTGCGTGTCATCTGCTGCAGTGTCTGCTCAAGTCTCAGGATGACCTGTCGATCCTCCGGCGAGAATCCTGTCGAACTGCAGGATGCACCACACGCGGAGCACACCCCTCCACAGCCTCGGCTCTGGTTCACATGGTCGAAAGCCTCCGTGGCAACTGATGCCGGTGGCTCTCCGTCCCGTGCCGCGGCAGCTGCGCCCGGGTCCGAGTTGAGTCCGGGTGTGACGACAGAAGCCGGGTCGTCCGGGTCGTCCGGGTCGTCCGGGTCGGCCGGGTCGTCCGGGTCGTCCGCCAGATCTGTCGGAAATCAGAGCATGAACTGCATTGTGCGGCCAAACCCGGCCGATAAAACATGGATCCCAAAATAGGAACGACTATGTTTCAATTCCGTTTATGATATGTCTACCCCAAAATAAGCTTGAGCAATAACAAAGATCATTTGAGCTCGACGAGAACGGGTACTTCAGGCCTTTGGCCTCCTGAAGCCCCGCTATCAGTAAAGTAATTCCGCTGACCCTACGTAACGTTTAACCCGCGCCGTACCGGTGCTCGGCGCCACCTGGCTCGTCCCGGGGATGGGGGGCGGCGTTTCGACACCCCCTCTAACTCGGTTTCTAGGAAACGTAGAGCAAAACGGAACACGGCGTTCGAAACTCGTCAGAAATCATTTCGAAACTACTTCGGCCGTTTTTTTTCTCGCTCAGGTCAATATTGAGGTCACCAGAGGTCATCAAAGGTATTATTTTATTTTAGGTAGCTTGATTCAGAAATCCCTTGATATCTCGGGGACTATGATAGCTAGAAAGAAACCGAAAAAAACAATCGATAGCTCTTGAAACGCGCTCCAGTAACGTTTTCCGTCAGATTTGAGTCCAGGTCAATAGTTGAGGCTCCAGAGGTCACCAAAGGTCAAAATGGCTGTTGTCTAAAAAAAAAAAACGTTTTTGCGTTTCGCTATTAAAGATAGGACCATTATTTCGACACCATTGTGTTTCTCTTGTCAAGGTGCAACTGCATAACAAAATATACATCATGACCTTGGAAGCTTAATTTCAAAATTTGACATCAGGTCAAGGTCACATGGTGACCCAAGTAGGTTATGGTGGGTCATATTGCTTATGAGTCGATGTGAATTGATGAGACAAACACATTGGTGCCATTTTCGCGTTTCTATCTCATCTCTATCCAGAGTTATTTACCAAAAAAACTATTGGTGACCTGGGGTGACCTCAAATGACCTTTACATGGGCCACTTATCAAAATTTGCACCTGGGCCATCAAGAATGGCCTAAGGAGACATGATGCAGAAAGAATGGGACTGATCTGACGGGTGTTCTCTGAAAAGAAGGGATTTTAAGTTTTCCCCATGACTTATAATGGTGTTTTCACGAAATTAACCTTACCTCAGGTCATCGATATAAACAAATCCGAGATATACAACTTTTAGGTAATGATATGTTTATCATATCCTTAAAGTTCGAAACTGATCAGTATAAACCTATGGTTGTGGCACGACTTCAAACTTTTTTTGAGGTCGGGTCACGTGATCTGACCTCGAGACCTGACCTTTGGTGACCCACAGTCCAAATTTGCATGCAGTATGCGCAATAGATGCCTAAACACGTGTGCAAAAAAACGGTTACAGTCTAGGAGAACTTTGGTGTCTTTTTCGGGCTCGGTTACCGAGCCGAAAGTAGGCTAGGACCCCGGCCGGCCTCGGGTCGAGGCCGTCTTACGCCAAAACGAATAACGTTACCTATCCCGAAACATATCACGTAACATATCCGGAACCCGAACGATAACGTGTTAATGGATAATTCACATATGTGAATTGTGCAATGCTCGTTAACACGGAACGTCAGTCGCAAACAGGTCAGCCCTGGGAGTGATCAGCGAGATTAGCGCCACCTGCATCATCACTCACGAAAGTATGGAAAGAGAGGGCAGCACCGGCGTGAGTGCGAAGGGTAACAGACTGCGGGTTCACATCGAAATGGTAAGTGAGGGTTGGACGTCATGTTTGTATAATTCCTTCCACAGAATATGTATACATATCTCACGAACGACGGACACACCGCGTCGGCGGTGATCATCGAAAACCTTCGGGGGGGGGGGGGCGTGACGCCCCCCCCCTCCCCAGGGACGGCGCGGGTTAACTAGTAATGAAATTATATGCAATTAAAGATGGTATTGTTTTCCCATCATGCGGGTTTGAGCCATATATTCATCCAATAAATACCCAGCAAACACACTTTCAACACACCAATAGACCACCACTTACCATGCTCAGTCGCCGCGGAGGACGCGGCGGCTCGGCGCCTCTCAGGAGAGGACGCGGCGGCTGGCCGCTCCGCCGCGAAGCACGCGGCGACTGGGCGTCTCTCAGAAGACGCGGCGGCTGGCCGCTTCGCCGCGGAAGACGCGGCGACTGGGCGCCTCTCAGAAGACGCGGCGGCTTGCAGCTTCGCCGGGGAAGACGCTGCGGCTGGGCGCCTCTCAGAAGACGCGGCGGCAGGCCGCTTCGCCGCGGAAGACGCGGCGACTGGGCGCCTCTCAGAAGACGCGGCGACTGGGCGCCTCTCAGAAGACGCGGCGGCTTGCAGCTTCGCCGGGGAAGACGCTGCGGCTGGGCGCCTCTCAGCTAAAGATGCGGAGGCTGGACGAGCGGAGGCGAGGGCACATCAGTATAGGGATCAGGACAACACTGGGAAGTTTGCGTCTGAATGGATCAATGATGAATTTTGAAAGTTGTAGAAAGAACATCATGTGCAGCGTCTTCAACAATTCCTGTGAACAAAATACAAGAGCTTTTCTTACTGAAGTCTGAATCATAGCAGGCTTAGTGCAACCGGTACACGACAGCTTTTACTTTTTCGCTCGTGAATATACAGGTGAGATTGTTATTAGAAAACATGGTGAGATTGTTATTAGAAAACACCTGGCTCCGTGTCCGGTGGCTCTCCGTCCCTTGTCGCGGCAGCTGCGCCCGGGTCCGAGTCGAGTCCGGGTGTGACGACAGAAGCCGGCTGCCGGGTCGTCCGGGTCGTCCGGGTCGTCCGCCAGATCTGTCGGAAATCAGAGCATGAACTGTTTTGTGCGGCCAAACCCGGCCGATAAAACACGGATCCCAAAATAGAAACGACTATGTTTCAATTCCGTTTATGATATGTCTACCCCAACATAAGCTTGAGCAATAACAAAGAGCATTTGAGCTCGACGAGAACGGTTACTTCAGGCCTTTGGCCTCCCGAAGTCCCGCCAACAGTAAAGTAAAGTAATTCCGCTGACCCTAAGTATCGTTTAACTTGCAATGAAATTATATCAATTAAAGATGGTATTGTTTCCCTTCATGCGGGTTTAAGCCATATATTCACGCAATAAATACCCAGCAAACACACTTTAAATACACCAGTAAACACCACTTACCATGCTCAGTCGCCGCGAAAAACGCGGCGGCTGGGCGCCTCTCAGGAGAGGACGCGGCGGCTTGCAGCTCCGCCGCGAAGCACGCGGCGACTGGGCGCCTCTCAGAAGACGCGGCGGCTGGCCGCTTCGCCGCGGAAGACGCGGCGACTGGGCGCCTCTCAGAAGACGCGGCGGCTTGCAGCTTCGCCGCGGAAGACGCGGCGACTGGGCGCCTCTCAGAAGACGCGGCGGCTTGCAGCTTCGCCAAGGAAGACGCGGCGGCTGGGCGCCCAGCCGCGGAGGATGCGGAAGCTGTACGAGCGGAAGCGAGGGCACATCAGTATAGGGATCAGGACAACACTGGGAAGTTTGCGTCTGGATGAATCAATAGGGAATTTGGGAAGTTGTATTAAGAACATCACGTGCAGCGTCTTGAACAATTCCTGTGAAAACAAATACAGGAGCTTTGTTTATTTCAGTCCATGTCAATGTGGTTTAATACAATTATCAACCCCAATATGAATACCCCTTTGTGTTAAAAGTAATTGTTGAAAGTTGATATGTAAAATTATTGTAAAAATGAGGTGCTACACTAGAAGAATCAAAATACATGAAATATGGTAACATATGATGATAACATGATATAAAAGGACCTATTGATGAAATCAGACACTGGAGTGATTGTTACATTCACCACTTCCTGAACTTAAAGGAAATAGCTCACCTCCGGAAAACTTGTGATAGCATGGTTTATTAAATACTGCATTACAATTTCATTTGATCTTCCAAATGGCCACTAAACAAAACCCATATATTTGTGAGAAAAAAATGGGGGAAAATGTGCATTTTTGTTTTTTTTTAAAATACAGTTACAGTACTTTTCATTGCCAAAATTACAATTGTTTTGCTTCCTTTGATAGGAAAAAAATGGAAGCCAAAGATGAGACAATTACGACGTTTTTGCGACAAATGTGGCACACCTAGCAGGTTGCTTATAACATTGTGTTTGTTTTACACCGTAATAGTCAACCCCGCGGTCCCAGTGGTGCGCATATGTAGCGTGCACAGGAAAGTAGCATTCTGCGCATGAAAAATCTGAATAATGTGCATAAATATCATGTGCACCAATGGAATTTTGTCAAGAAGCACCCTACTTTGCAGACTGGATAGGAAAGGAATGTATCCACTCCAAGCGACCATGCGCCAGAGATTCTCCCTTGCAATGTAAAACTATCCAGTTGGTTTGACCCCTCAATGGAACAATTTTATGCAATTGCTACGCAGGTGACTAACCATGGGCGGGAATCAAGCGATTCACCTCACCTATTTTTTGTTACTAATTCCTGTTAATATAGATGTTATTTGATAGATCATTTCCTAAATAGTATGTATGCATTCACACAGCATAACATAAAACCTAGGAATATTAAAAACAATATCATTTTCAAAAGTCACCGGAGATTCTGACGCAGACCAGCACGTTTCCGGTGCAACTGACAACTGAGAATAAATGGCCTTGAATGAATGTAAACAAATTGCGGCAATGTGAATTGTATCCTTTATGACATCATTGGTGTCAAACCTAACCTAACCTAACATACTGATAATCGTTGCGGGGTAACCTACTGATAATCGTCACAGGGTTTGTGCGATTGTTTCACAGGAATATATTTCAGGCAAGGGTAAAAGCAAATTTGTTAGGTTAAGTAATGTGCTTTAGGCTTAGGCCTGAAGCCAAAAACACAACACTTAACCTAACAAATTTGTTTTTACCCTTGCCCAAAATATATCCTGTCTGCCTTTGGCAGAATACGTTAACTCCTGTTTTCTCCATATATTGCTACCTCTTAGTATGTGTGGAATGATTCTGCACCAATCAGCACTTGTTACGTCATTTGTATAAACTCGCCAATCACCATCCAAGATAAAAAGCTGACTTCCGAACCTTGAGTATGATAAACAACCAAGTGTTGTCATCGGAAGTCAGACGCTCCAGTGAGTTTCTTAAATATTTTGATTTTAAATGTTTATTGTTGTTAGATTGTGATGGGTGCATGCATATATACTATTTAGGATATTGTCTATCAAATGACACCTAAATTAGTGGGAAGCATCTATTATTTGTGCAGTGAATCGCTTAATTATAACCACGTTTATAACAGTTCCTTGTTGCTGTTATACTGTTTTAAATCCGTTTTTGATAAAAAATTGTCCTCTAAAAAGCTGCGGTTGAGGTCTTAAATAGCCTCCCAAACAGTGTGTTGTGGTTCTGAAATATGTTGGATAATCATCCTAGATCATTTAACATTTTCTACAGTTCTATAAGCCCATGAATTACATGATTATCCCAGGGATAATATTTTTCAGATACCAAATACACCCATACCTACACCAATGCCGGAGGTAGTACCGGAGGTCTCCTGTCTAGTACGGGGGTCTCCTGTCTAGTACCTGGGGTCTCCTATCTAGTACCGGAGGTCTCCTGTCTAGTACCGGGGTCTCCTATCTAGTACCGGGGGTCTCCTGTCTAGTACCGGGGGTCTCCTGTCTATGTAGTACCCGGGGTCTCCTATCTAGTACCGGAGGTCTCCTGTCCAGTTCGGGGGGTCTCCTGTCTAGTACCCGGAGTCTCATATCTAGTACCGGGGGTCTCCTGTCTAGTACCGGGGGTCTCCTGTCTAGTACAGGGGTCTCCTATCTAGTACCGGGGGTCTCCTGTCTAGTACCGGGGGTCTCCTGTCTAGTACGGGGGTCTCCTGTCTAGTACCAGGGGTCTCCTGTTTAGTACCGGGGGTCTCCTGTCTAGTAACGGGGGTCTCCTGTCTAGTACCGGGGGTCTCCTGTCTAGTAACGGGGGTCTCCTGTCTAGTACCGGGGTCTCCTATCTAGTACCGGGGGTCTCCTGTCTAGTACCGGGGGTCTCCTGTCTAGTACCGGGGTCTCCTATCTAGTACCGGGGGTCTCCTGTCTATGTAGTACCCGGGGTCTCCTATCTAGTACCGGGGGTCTCCTATCTAGTACCGGGGGTCTCCTGTCTATGTAGTACCCGGGGTTCCCTGGCTAGTACCGGGGGTCTCCTGTCTATGTACCGGGGGTCTCTTGTCTAGTACCGTGGGTCTCCTGTCTATGTAGTACCGGAGGTCTCCTGTCTAGTACCGGGGGTGTCCTGTCTAGTACCGTGGGTCTCCTGTCTATGTAGTACCGGAGGTCTCCTGTCTAGTACCGGGGGTGTCCTGTCTAGTACCGGGGGTCTCCTGTCTATGTAGTACCGGAGGTCTCCTGTCTAGTACCGGGGATGTCCTGTCTAGTACCGGGGGTCTCCTGTCTAGTACCGGGGGTGTCCTGTCTAGTACCAGGGGTCTCCTGTCTAGTACCGGGGGTCTCCTGTCAATCTAGTACCGGGGTCTCCTGTCTAGTACCGGGGGTCTCCTGTCTAGTACCTGGGGTCTCCTGTCTAGTACCGGGGGTCTCCTGTCTAGTACCGGGGGTCTCCTATCTAGTACCGGGGGTCTCCTGTCTAGTACCGGGGGTCTCCTGTCTAGTACCGGGGGTCTCTTGTCTAGTACCGGGGGTCTCCTATCTAGTACCGGGGGTCTCCTGTCTAGTACCGGGGGTCTCCTGTTTATGTAGTACCGGGGTTATCCTGTCTATGTAGTACCCGGTGTCTCCTATCTAGTACCGGGGGTCTCCTGTCTATGTAGTACTCGGGGTCTCCTGTCTAGTGCCGGGGGTCTCCTGTCTATGTAGTACCTGGGGTCTCCTGTCTAGTACCGGGGGTCTCCTGTCTATGTAGTACCTGGGGTCTCCTGTCTAGTACCGGGGGTCTCTTGTCTAGTACCTGGGGTCTCCTGTCTAGTACCGGGGGTCTCCTGTCTATGTAGTACCGGGGGCCTCCTGTTTAGTACCGGGGGTCTCCTGTCTAGTACCCGGGGTCTCATATCTAGTACCGGGGTCTCCTGTCTATGTAGTACCGGGGTCTCCTGTCTATGTAGTACCGGGGGTCTCCTGTGATGATGATTTCGCTAATTTCGCTTTCACTTATGCGGGAGATACATTATACATATGAGAGCACTTTGTGAGATAATAGTCGCAATCTAAGACTTTGGATGGAAAGTATGGCCTAAAAACCCAAATACTTACATTTTGTCACTTGACCTGACCGTGACCGGACATGTGACCGGGTGGGGGTGATACGGTGTGTGTGTAAATTTGACCCCCCCCCCCCCCCACAAGCACCACGCGTTCGGCTGGAGACCCCAGCGCCGCGCGAGTTAAAAATAGTCGTTTTGTGAATTTAGGCCAGTTTTGACCGATGATATATATATATATATATATATATATATATATATATATATATATATATATATATATATATATATATATATATATATATATATATATATATATATATATATATATATATATATATATATATATATATATATATATATATATATATATATATATATATATATATATATATATATATATATATATATATATATATATATATATATATATATATATATATATAGATATATATATATATATATATACATATATATATATATGATATATATATTATATATATTATATATATATATATGTATATATATATATTTATAGATAATATATATAATATATAATTATATATATATATATATAAATATATATAATATATATATATATTTATATTTATATATATATATTATTT
>JAXIVJ010013187.1:0-37982 GCA_036785665.1 Chirona hameri
CCCCCGCACTTTTAAACGCACAATATAGCAATTTTAGAGGTCCGCACCATACGCAATGCGACGCATTGATGAGAAGGCAACCCAGGGGCATAATACTCCAAATTTCCGCGCCGCTCCGCGGCGCAATTTCTTTAAGAGTTCCAGGTCTTGAGCTTACAAAAAAATCCAAGTTGGTATAGCTGATTCCAAATTCGTGTCGCTGGTTCCAAAGTTGATGTAGCAGTTTGCTAACTCCAGCTCCTAAACGTTGGTATGGCCCATGCCATACCTGCCATACTGCATTTTCCAGCCTTGTAACGTGCCTTTTCATGCGTTTTTTTTTTGTTTGGGGGGGGGGGGTCTTTCAACGCTTATGAAGGGGCCCTTTCAACGCTCGGGAAGAGGCCCTTTCGAGGGGCCGCCCCCCCCCCCCCCCCTGGACGAAATCCTGGATACGTGCCTGTTCCTGAGATACCTAAAGAAGTGCGCACGTGCGCACGTGCAGAGGCACCCCACCCATGACTTGTGGGCAGGCACGCAGCCAAGGGGAAGGCTCCCCCCCCCCCCCCCTAGAGGCCAGGAGGGCCTTTTCGGCGCGCGCAGCGCGCCGAAAAGGGCTGTCGAGACTGCGCGAAGCGCGGTATCATAGGCTCTTTACTACACGAAGCGTGGTCTATAGAGAGTTTAGCGGACTTCAGAGGCCCTTTAGGGCCACCAGGGCCCTCTGAAAGACCAGAGGGGCCCCTTGGACGTTCAAAAAGAGCCCTGTGCATGTCAAAGGGGCCCCTGGCAAGACCGAAAGGGCCCCTGAGCGGGTCAGAGGGCCCCCCTGAGCACGTCGAATGGGCCCCCTGAACACGTCGAATGGGCCCCTAGCCAGCACAGAGGGGCCCCTGGGCAGGTTGAGAGGCCCCTGAGCATGTTGACAGGGCGACAAAGCGGCCAGCGCAGTCCTTTGTCAGGTCATAAGGGCCCATGAGCAGGTTGGAGGGCCCCTGGACAGACCAGAGGGCCCCTGGGAAGTTAAGAGGGCCCCTGTACAGGTCAGAGGGGGCCCTGACCAGACCGAAAGGGCCCCCTAGGTGGGTCAGAAGGGCCCCTGAACATGCCGAATGAGCCCCTAGCCAGCACGGAGGGGCCCCAGGACAGGTCGGAGGGCCCCTCGGAGCATGTCGCAAGGCGACAAAGCAGCCAGCGCAGTCCCTTGATAGGTCAGAAGGGCCCCTTATAAGGTTAAAGGGCCCCTGGAGAGACCAGAGGGCCCCTGGAAAGTTAAAAGGGCCTTGCGCAGATCGGAGGGGCCCCTGATCAGACCGAAAGGACCCCTGGGCGGGTAAGAAGGGCCCTTGAACATGCCGAAGTGGCCCCCTGGCCAGCACGGAGGGGCTCCAGGGCAGGTCGGAGGGGCCCCTTGAGCATGTCGGCAAGGGCGACAAAGCTGCTAGCGCAGGCCGACCAGAAGAGTCGCTGGGCCGATCGGAGGGGCTCCTGGGCAAGTCAGAGGGGGCCCCTGGCTAGACCGAAAGGGTCCCCTGGGCCGGTCGGAAGGCCCTTGAACATGCCGGATGAGTTCCTAGCCAGACTGGATGGGCCCCTCGGCAGGTCGGAGGGGCCCCTGAGCAGGGGCGGCGGAATTGCGGGGGCAGGGTACCCAAAATTTCCCCCAGTCGAAAATCCTGGGGGCAAAGGATAGTTTTTGCCCCCCCCCCCCCAAGATTTTAGCCTGCTCAATCTGGGGCAACATGACCCTTCCCCTCCCCAGGATTTTCATTTGAGGGGGGATTTTGGGTACCCTGCGCCCCGCAATCCGCCGCCCCTGCCCCTGAGCATGTCGGCAGGGCGACAAAGAAGCCAGTGCAGTCCCTGGCCAGGTCGGAAGGGACCTCTGAACAGGCCGAATGGGCCCCTTGACACACAAGAGGGGCTTCTTGGAAGGTCAGAGGAGTCTCTGGTGAGACCGGAAGGGGTCAAAGCACGTAGAGATCGCAGATGAAGATTAAATACAAAGAGGACTCACTCCACAATAACAATATTAAAAGCGGAGCCTTCACGTATATTGTAACACCCTTCGTCAGGGTGCTACAATATACCCGAAAGATCCGATTTTATTTTTTCCTGTAGAGTAAGCCCTCTTTGTATTATATATATAATATATATATATATATATATATATATATATATATATATATATATATTATATATATATATATATATATATATATATATATATATATATATCACCCACTCCACATCATGTCTTTTCGCTTCGCGGATCCCAGATGAGTCCCTGAACAGGTCGGAAAGGCGTAGAAAAGGTCAGAGGGGCCCCTAGACGATCTGAAGGGACCTTGGGCCTTTCAACAGTAAGGATACAGTTGTACAGGGAATCAACTCAAATTTTCGCGCCGCTCCGTGGCGCAATTTAACTACAAATTCAATTATATGCGGGTTAGGAAAAAAATCGGTCAGTTTCTCGGCGCATTTATGTTATGTTGCTACTTTCCTATATTATTGGGCAAAATAGTTCAATTCAGCACCTTTTCCCCACACTTTTAAACGCACAATATAGCAATTTTAAAGGTTCGCACCATAACGCAATGCGACGCATTGATGAGGAAAGCAACCCGGGGCATAATACTCAAAATTTTCACGCCGCTCCGCGGCGCAATTTGTTTAACAGTTCCAGGTCTTGAGCTTAAAAAAAATATTCCAAGTTGGTATAACTGATTCCAAATTCGTGTCGCTGGTTCCAAAGTTGATGTGGCAGTTTGCTAACTTCAGCTCCTAAACGTTGGTATGGCCCATGTCATACCTGCCATACTGCATTTTCCAGCCTTGTAACGTGCCTTTTCATGCGCTTTTTTTCGGGGGGGGGGGCCTTTCAACGCTTGGGAAGGGGCCCTTTCAACGCTCGGGAAGGGGCCCTTTCGAGGCGCCCCCTCCTGGACGAAATCCTGGCTACGTGCCTACTTGTGGGTAGGCGGCGGGCGGAGGGGTCCTTAACCACACACCAAATTTGAACACAATCGGCTCAACCATTTCTGAGATATAGAATAGAGGTGAGCACGTGCAGAGGCACTCCACCCCTGATTTGTGGAAAGGCAACGGCTGAGAGGTCCTAACCACACACCAAATTAGAACGCAATCGGTTCAGCCGTTCCTGAGATATAAAATAGGGGTGTGCACGTGCGCACGTGCAGAGGCACCCCACCCCTGACTTGTGGGAAATTGGCGGCTGAGGGGTCCCTAACTACACACCAAATTTGCACACAATCGGCTCAGCCGTTGCAGAGTTTTGCGAGAAAAACTTTTCAACACCCCTCACGCGGCACGCGCCACGCGCAGTCGTAGTCACCCACATGAGTCGGTACTGGTCTCAAACAGGGTAGGTTGGATGGGGCTGCTCAGCAAAGAAGTCAGCTTGTCAATCGGGACGTGTGGTTGCACAGATATGAGCTTCTCAAAAGCGTTGCCACGGGCTGTGCTGTGCCGGGCCGGGCCGCTCATATTCAGATTGTTCCCATATACCACGGAAAGACGAGCGAGCGCTTCGCCCTCGCTCGTAACAAGTATTGTGACGATCAAGATCAAGGTGTATATACTTGGTTTGGGGTGCAAAAGCAAGCGAAATCTGATGAATTTATGTTTTTAAAGATTGTAGGCTGAAAACAACAATCAAGCTTGTTTAATGTCAAATGTGTATGCTAGTCCTAAAAGACTACGAAATAAGAACGGGACAAAATTAATGGAACAGCCAGAATGGCCACTTCCACCACCAAAGTGGACACTCTCCCCATCAACTTACCAAACATGCCAGAATTGCCCAAGCCACCTCCAAAAATACCAATTCACCACCAAAAAGACCAATCCACCACCAACGATGCCAGATGGAATATGGAATACAGAAACCCGACTAAGCAGCATGAACATTGAACAGCATCAGGGTGCCGGCGGAGGACTTTGAACAATCACCAAAATTAATAACTTTTTTAAGCAACTTGCTGGTCAAAGACATGCCAGAATATACGTAATTGAAGCATCTCATACTCCCTGTTCACCGTTATCAGCGATCATGGGCATCGATCTAGGATTTTAGGTTACGGGGAGGATGGATAAATCCAAGATAAATCGGCATGCCGGTTGACCTAGCTTCATAGGCGTCGCCAGGATTTTTAGGCTGGGGTGGGCAAAATGCAAATGAAAACTAAAGCCGGACCACTACGGATCAAATGGTGAAGACCCCGCCCAAATCGGTCTGATAGGTTCGGAGCATGGCGTCGTCGTCAACGATTTTTGGTGGTTTTGGTCCAATTTGGTCCACTTACATTGGACCAAAGTGCATAAAACTGAAAACGGCACCGTTTTGGACCACGCCGGATCGAATCGTGAAGACCCCGTCCAAATCGGTCCGGCCATAGGCTCGGAGCATGACGCCGTCGGCAAATTGGTACGGGGAAATTCGGGTCCAATTTGGTCCACTTAGACTGCCCCAAAGTGAATACAACTCAAAACGGCACCCATTCCGAGCAGTCGGAATCGATTGGTGAAAAAAATCAAGTAGATCGGTCCCATAGTTGCGGAGCATGGTACATCGTTGGCTAATCTGGTCGTTTTTTTGGACCCTCCAATTTCAATGGCGGCGGGACCCGTCTTGTCAGTTGTCACGACGCTATCTGGCATGACAGTTTGGTTTAGAATATGATCTTGTTTAGCTGACGAGGTCAAATATACTAATTTCTGGTTTTATTGATACCTTCCCTACTAGATTTTGGTATTCGGTCTAAGTGATTTGGTGGTAAATTAGCCAATTAGGCTGTGAGTGCCCTTTTTGGACATTTTTTCTTCCATCTGGATACTCAAGTGGACGTTTCGGCTGCAGGATGTGTTATATTGGTGGTGGAAGTGCCAAATGTGGTGGTGGCATTGTTCAAATTGGTGGAATTAATCTATTTGGCTATGGAGTATCTATTTTGGCGGCGTTTTGTTAATTTTGGTGGCGAGTGACATTTTTGGTGTTGTTTTGTCGATTTTGGTGATTGATTAATAGGGAGCCAATAAGAACCACGAAAAATTACGAAGAGTTGAAGTTTTTACCTTTAGATGGTAGCTCTTGATATATGGAAGTATTTGTTGGCACTGCGTCAACATGGCGCAGGAAATACATTAATGACATTTACATTCCAGCTGCTGCCCAACATTTCGAGATGCGTTGGACTTGGCACCGGTCTCGGTGTTGTGTAACATTATAGTTTAGGGGTGGGGCTTGATAATTATTTAAGCTTTAAAAATAGCATTGTCCCTGCAAGTGGTTATTTTGGAATCTCACCTCAATAAAAAATCAGTGAATCATCATGGCCTCCATGAATGGGCCGACTGTTATGGGAACAGACGGAAGAGATTTTCTTCACAGGGAACGAGTTGCTTCACAATATAAAGTCAGGTAAGGCATGAATATCAACGTTGCAAATATACCGTCCCTATCGAAAAAGGCAGTAAAATTCTAGTCTACGTTCAGCACCTGTTCAATGGATAAATTGTGCATTTTTTTAGTTTTGTATGTGCTGATTCCAAATCTGACGCCCATTTGTGGCGCAAATGAGCTGTTGGGAGGAAACAATTGAAATAACATACTTGAACCTGACCTAACCTTTACAGCCATTACAATCGCAGGGACCCACGTTTAGAACGCTCTGCTCACATTTGCTCACTGTGCTGCAGAACCTACCGGGGCATCAGCCCCCCAGACCCTCTAGTAGACAAAACCTAACCCTACAACATAAATATTTTGCCCAATGTATTTATGCCACATGAAAGCATGATAAGAGTCTTGGAATATTATCTGACCAATCAGCAGCCTCCGACTATCAGCTGGCGATAGTTCACAAAAGCATTGTGTCTAGCGAGGAGTGGCGGAAGATCTGTCAGTAACTATTTACTTTATTATACCATAATAGTTTGTTTGCACCAACAATGAGTATCATATTTGGAATCAGCACATCTAAAAACTGCAGGGAAACCATTACTTATATATGTAGCTGCTGTTGGACCAACTCCAAAATAATACTGAAAATGTGTACATTAAAATACACAATCATCTCTACCTATTGATTATATGGTGAAAGAATTAAGAATGAATGAAAAGTGAAGAAGAATGAATGAATAATGAATGAAGAATGAAAGGTGATCTGGGGCTGACTGCATAGATGATGTCTGAACTCAGTCTGCAAACTAAACCTAACACCAAACCTATATATTTATTATATTTATATTTATTATATATTACTAGCATACATCACAACATGCATATTTTTATTTTTCTCAAAACAATGTTTTCAAATGGCTATATGGGTAGTTCACAAAATTAATAACTGATATATTAGGTAGGGCAAAATTGCTTGAATTCACATATCTTAATGTAAATACAACCTCAAATTCCTGTAATTGTTAGGACGAGCAGGTTTTTCTTAATATGCTACAACAGTTATGAGAAATTTTTGTTTCTCAAATTGATGAAAAATGTATTGTGCATGCAAGTTGCAACATTTTCAAAACATAAATTTTTACTTCTAGCAATTATGGGCACCATATAACTATATTGTTGTGGCGCCCTTAAGCCCCAATCATCATCATCATCATTACTTCTGCCAATCCTTATGCCTTATGGCCAGTTGTTATGGAGTTCATTATTTTATTTCCTTTCTTGGAGCATTACAAATGATATTAAGTGGATGTGAAGTTGAAAAGATCACTATTTTACTTTGTGTCCAGGATGTAACCTAATAAATGAGAGGATTATGAAGTGTGTACTTTTTGAAAGTTAGCAATTTTTTCCCTGCAGGTTTCATGAAATCAAAATAATATAATCATTTTAAAATATTGTGGTGTTTAAACCCTATAAATTCTTCTTTTTAAAATGTAATAGCATTTTAAATTTTAGCTTCAAGATGATGGATTTCAAACAAGCTTCACTATGATGACACTAGGGGTCTGTTCCAGTGGCTCCTCCAAAACAAAGATGAGATTAGTTTAGAGGAGGTTGGAGGAGCACTGATTTGCGTCGCCACGGGAACGATATTGGATGAGGTATCAGCTGTTTGCGAGCATGTCAAGTAGACAGTGCTGATGCCCAGATCCACAACAAATATGAAATACCCAATTTTGAATTTTGATACCCAATTTGTAAGTACCCATGGGGAAAATGAGAAGAAAAAATACTATTCGCACCACTTCAACTTCACATTGAGTCCTCACTCTCTTTCTCTTATGTGTAACAACAAATCTGGCGTCGGAATTACAAATGAATGAACTGCGCCACTAATGTCTACCATAGCCTCCTCCGAAAAACCACCTTTCATTTCGGAGGAGTTCGGAGGAGGTTTGAGGCGAGCTTGGAAGAGCTTAGGAGTTTGGATGAGCCACGGGAACGATAATTTTAATTTGAAGGAGCTTTGAGGAGGTTAGAGGAGCCAATGGAACAGACCCTAGGTCAAAAACCACAAAATTTATTACGAGCGAGCGCGAAGCGCTCGCTCGTCCTTCCGTGGTGTATGGGAACAATCTGATTATGAGTGGCCCGGCCCGGCTCGAAGCGACGCTTTTGAGAAGCTCATATCTCTGCAACCGCACGTCCGATTGACAAGCGGACTTCTGTGCTTAGCAGCCCATCTAACCTACCCTGTTTGATACCAGTGCTGACTCACGTGGGTGACTACCACTGCGCGTGCCGTGTGAGGGGTGTTGAAAGTATTTTCTCTCAATAACTCCGCAACGGCTGGGCAGATTATGTGTAAATTTCATGTGTGGTTAGGGACCCCTCAGCCGCCACTTTCACACAACTCAGGGGTGGGGTGACTGCACGTGTGCACGTGCACACCCCTATTATATATCTCAGGAACGGCTGAGCCGATTGTGTTTAAATTTGGCGTGTGGTTAGGGACCTCTCAGCCACCGCCTTTCCACAAGTCAGGGGTGGGGTGGCTTTGCACGTGTGCACGTGCACACCCCTATTCTATATCTCTGCAACGGCTGAGCCGATTGTGTCCAAATTTGGTATGTGGTTAGGGACCTCTCAGCCCCCACTTTCCCACAAGTCAGGGGTGGGGTGGCTTTGCACGTGCGCATATGCACACCCCTATTCTATATCTCTGGAACGGTTGAGCCGATTGTGGTCAAATTTGGTGTGTGGTTAGGGACCTCTCAGCTCCCACTTTCCTACAAATCAAAGGTGGGTGACTCTGCACGTGCGCACCCTTTTTTGTATCTCAGAAACTACTTGCCCGATGGAGTTGAAATTGACCATACATTTTCTTCGCGCTCACTCGTTCATCGCCAACTACGGCGCCATACTGACTGTTTCTGAACACATCCTCTCGGCTATTGACCACCAGGAACTCACCCTTCTCTGTCTCCTCCATTTATCCAAGTGCTTCGATGTCATCGACCATTCTATGCTCCTCTCTAAACTACGTACATATAACATCGATCCCACCTGGTTTACATCATACCTCTGCGGTCACACTCAGTCTGTCTGTACGGCTGATGGGAGTGGGAACCTTCATTTCTCCAGGCCTCTCCCCAACTCTATCGGAGTTTTTCAAGGCTCGTCTCTTGGGCCTTTACTTTTTCAAATATTCGCTAACGATATGTGCCTGTTCGCGGGGGATGCTCATGTGGTCCAGTACGCTGATGACACTCAAATTTTGTTATCCGGCAAAAAACACCAACTCAATGATCTGGTCAGTAAATTGGAGGACACCCTGAGTGCACTTGATACCTGGTTTCACTCTCATGGTCTCAAAGTAAACACAAGCAAGACCGAATTAATAGCGTTCGGATCCCGCCAAAATTGTCGCGACCTTTACCCTGTTGCTGTTCAGTTCCGCGAAGACATAGTACAAGAGAGCCCATACGTCAAAAATTTAGGTGTTCTGTTTGATAAGCACTTCACATGGGACTCACACGTGTCTTCCCTGGTAAAAAAAATGTAGTGGTATCCTCATTGGGCTATCGCACGTGCGGCACAGCATCCCCCGCGAGCTGTTGCCACTTCTTGTAAATGCCTTGGTCGTTTCACACGTTCGGTACTGTTTAGCAGTATTTGGCAATGGCTCGCAGAGGAACATACAACGCCTTGACAAAATTCTAAATTTTGCCCTTCGTGTCATATCTGGCAAACGTAAATTTGATCACATCTCTGACGTGCGAGCTGAGCTTGGCTGGCCCACTGCCCAGCAGCTATACAGACAGCACTCCCTAAATCTACTACACAAAATTCGAAACACCGGGGAACCACAGGCTCTTGCTTCCCAGCTTCATGTCAATTCTGATCTCCGCTCCCGCTCTACGCGACAGAACTCTGACCTGGCCCTTCCACGCGTGAGGACAGAGGCTGGCAAGCGCCGATTTCTATATCATGTTGTGCAAAATTACAATGAGCTGCCTTTAGCGACACGTCACTCAGCCATGCCCGCATTCAAAAGAGCGATACAGAACATGCCTCAACCAGAGTAGCCTGATGTATATAACGTAATGTGCGTGTGAGAGCATTGCAGTGTATGTGATGTAATGTGTATGTGAGAGTATTGAAGTATGTGCTGTATGGGAGTATGTGCTGTAGTGAAACTGTCTTCATTTTATATTAGGATGAGTGTACCATTCGTGTTGTCCATGCTTGTATGTGGCTCCGGAATAGCCCGCTTCGGCGTGGATGGGGTCCAACGTCAAATACAAATACAAATACAAATACAAATACTGGTTATAACAGCTCTCATTAACATAATTTTATATTGCATTTTGTCAATGAAACAGCGAACCAGTTTGTTACGTATTCACATTGTTGTTTTCTGCTACATTTGTATTGTACATTATTCAGTGTTCAGTGTACTTGGTTTGAGGTGCATGCCACAGTATGGTTTATTCAAAATGATGTTTGTGTCTGATTTTCAGTGTCCAAACAAAGACAAGACTGAAATTCTGCCTGTTCTTTCACCTGGTTCTGGCCGTCATCATGCTGCTGAAGCTCTTGCCTGACATCTTGGACAAGCTGAACATATTTATCTTGGAGGTTGAAGAATTGGAGATACCACAGGTATACCTTGTGTGCATTAATATCATATAATAATTCAAGAATTGCCATGCTTGTTGTTATGAAACATAATTCTGAAGCTCAATATTGACATTTAAGTGTTTATTTTTGTATTTCCTAGCCGATATTAGTCTGCTGTTAACTGCAAGCATACATTAACATAATACAGCTTAACCCTCGCCCTACGGGAGCTTTTTTCACCTTCGCCCTACGGAGGGGGGGGGCTGACAGGCCTCCCCGTTAACTTCCAAACCAAGCAACTTAGAGCAATGCGGTAAGAACCAGCATGTTGCCTGTCATGAGATGAATCTAACAGTATGCGATTTTTAGGTTTCAGGTCAACGGGTGACCTTCCAGGTCAAGTGAATGACCTCGGATTTACCACGTCCAGAACAGCGATTTTGCTCTTCAGAAAACCTCAAAATTAGAAATTGATAAATGTAAATAAAAAGGCATGTTCCTAGACCAGTTTTGGCTCAGAAATACAGAAAAGGTAATTATTTGTTCGTATCTTGTCAAAAAAAAACATATTTTTTTTTAATGACAGCTTCTTACACTTAGGGAGTCATCACTCAGTCAAAAATGAAGATATTACTCTGAAATATGGTATGGTTATTGTCCATACTCAGTTCTCTCACATATATTCCGTTTTTATAACATCTTTGAACATTGCAATTTTGTGGGAATTTTTCAAAAATAAAATTTATTTTATTTTAGGGGTCAAAACCCAAAATTTTGAAAATCTGAGATTGCCATTTTAAAGAGAATGCCATTTTGTATCTTTGGCTGAATTGCGTTTGCATTTTTTTTTAAACTCTGTTTTCTACGATTTTTCACACAAAAAAAAAATCTTTTTTTTACCAACATGACGTCATCAAAACATGATTATCTCCCAAACTACTTAACCAATTTCAATTAAATTTTTACAGCATACGTATAATTGTTGTAAACTCAGCTACTGAAAATTGCAGCCAGATGTACCGCATGTGTACAAAGTTATTTAATAAAAATATCAGGGGGGGGGGGCTGTCAGCCCCCCCCCCCCCGTAGGGCGAGGGTTAAAGACATCATGATGATTTCAAGTGAAGGAAATTGTATTTATCTAATCTGGCATGAAAGTGATGCACCTTAAATTGATGACCAAACATGGCACTCCAAATTGTGAGGCATTGCACCGTAAAGGGAGTGTGCCTACTGTTTTGGAATGTCAAAAATATTTTGCATACAGTAAGTAGTTATTGGTTTGATTGTTGGATACAATGAAATTCACATCTAGAGCCCCTTTAGTTGAATTTTCACTTTATTGTTTTTTGCTGATTTTTTCTTTCGATATCTATAAAACGATCGCCACTATAATGATGTTATGTAAAATGGCGCACATAAGACAACAACATTACGGTCACATCATGCAAGATAGAGACAAGTTTTGCACAGCATGTTCTTGCCACTGTGAACTTTATTATGTACAAGTTTCGTAGCTCTAAATTGATATCCTCGTCGAAAAATAGCCATCAAGCGTTGCGAGTAGGGGGGGGGGGGGCAGATGGTACTGTTCGGCTGCTGCTATCAGCGCGCCCGAACTGTTTTGTCGAAATGCTATTGGCCGGCACTAATGATATGCTAGCAGTTTAATCGATAGTTGCAGTACTTCTAGTAGCGGAAACCCTTTGGGATCTACCCGATAACTTTTGGCTACCAGCCAGTTCCTGGGGTCTTTGGAATATCTCAGCAACTAGTGTGAATCTGGAAAAATGAAAGGCATGGTTCGATTCAGAAAATTATGTTCTATAAACCAGTGTCAATAACCCCAAATAAGCGATGAGTAGACACACTCCCTGTAATGTAGTCATCAGTTACTTTTGTCCTGACATCTGTTGTTTTGTTGACAGATTTGGACAGGTTCACATGTTTCCAAATATTACCACCTTTATCAACAGGTCACCTTTTTCGCTGTTTCAGCCTGTGAAATGGGAGTACCTATGGGCTTTCAGCATACTGTACTCCTTCTTTGCGATGTCTGCCTGCAAGAAGAACAGCGCATTCCTTCTTCAGGTTTATATTGGTGAGTATGAGTATGAATTTGTCCTGTTTGGACGAGCCAAATGTAAACATAATCTAATGGCTAGAATAACTGTTTTCTTCACCAAAATTAACCTTTAAAGTCGCCACTCACCAGAACCAGACTGGTGTATTTTTTACTCCAAAAGGCATGATTCTAAACCCTCATTGGGTTGGTTTGGTAAAACAGACTTTGTTCAATCCTGTGCTGTGCTCGTGGACCTGCCAATATGCTGAGTTCAAATACAGTGTGGTGTTGGGCTGAGAGCCAGCCAGAGTGTCCAGACATCACCACACATGGATCAGGATGGTTCACAGCTGAGAGCCAGCCAGACTGTCCAGAAATCACCACACAGGGATCAGGATGGTGCACGGCTGAGAGCCAGCCAGACTGTCCAGACATCACCACACAGGGATGAGGATGGTGCACAGCTGAGAGCCAGCCAGACTGTCCAAACATCACCACACAGGGATCAGGATGGTAGCCAGCCAGACTGTCCAGAAATCACCACACAGGGATCAGGATGGTGCACAGCTGAGAGCCAGCCAGACTGTCCACACAGGGATCAGGATGGTAGCCAGCCAGACTGTCCAAACATCACCACACAGGGATCAGGATGGTTCACAGCTGAGAGCCAGCCAGACTGTCCAGACATCGCCACACAGGGATCAGGATGGTGCACAGCTGAGAGCCAGCCAGACTGTCCAGACATCACCACACAGGGATCAGGATGGTAGCCAGCCAGACTGTCCAGACATCACCACACATGGATCAGGATGGTAACCAGCCAGACTGTCCAGACATCGCCACACAGGGATCAGGATGGTTCACAGCTGAGAGCCAGCCAGACTGTCCAGACATCACCACACAGGGATCAGGATGGTAGCCAGCCAGACTGTCCAGACATCACCACACAGGGATCAGGATGGTAGCCAGCCAGACTGTCCAGACATCACCACACAGGGATCAGGATGGTAGCCAGCCAGACTGTCCAGACATCACCACACATGGATCAGGATGGTTCACAGCTGAGAGCCAGCCAGACTGTCCAGAAATCGCCACACAGGGATCAGGATGGTAGCCAGCCAGACTGTCCAGACATCACCACACAGGGATCAGGATGGTAGCCAGCCAGACTGTCCAGACATCACCACACAGGGATCAGGATGGTAGCCAGCCAGACTGTCCAGACATCGCCACACAGGGATCAGGATGGTTCACAGCTGAGAGCCAGCCAGACTGTCCAGACATCACCACACAGGGATCAGGATGGTAACCAGCCAGACTGTCCAGACATCGCCACACAGGGATCAGTATGGTTCACAGCTGAGAGCCAGCCAGACTGTCCAGAAATCGCCACACAGGGATCAGGATGGTGCACAGCTGAGAGCCAGCCAGACTGTCCAGACATCACCACACAGGGATCAGGATGGTAACCAGCCAGACTGTCCAGACATCATCACACAGGGATCAGGATGGTGGACAGCTGAGAGCCAGCCAGACTGTCCAGACATCGCCACACAGGGATGAGGATGGTGCACAGCTGAGAGCCAGCCAGACTGTCCAAACATCACCACACAGGGATCAGGATGGTAGCCAGCCAGACTGTCCAGACATCACCACACAGGGATCAGGATGGTAGCCAGCCAGACTGTCCAGACATCACCACACAGGGATCAGGATGGTGCACAGCTGAGAGCCAGCCAGACTGTCCAGACATCGCCACACAGGGATCAGGATGGTAACCAGCCAGACTGTCCAGACATCACCACACAGGGATCAGGATGGCAGCCAGCCAGACTGTCCAGACATCACCACACAGGGATCAGGATGGTAGCCAGCCAGACTGTCCAGACATCACCACACAGGGATCAGGATGGTAGCCAGCCAGACTGTCCAGACATCACCACACAGGGATCAGGATGGTTCACAGCTGAGAGCCAGCCAGACTGTCCAAACATCACTACACAGGGATCAGGATGGTGCACAGCTGAGAGCCAGCCAGACTGTCCAGAAATCGCCACACAGGGATCAGGATGGTAACCAGCCAGACTGTCCAGACATCACCACACAGGGATCAGGATGGTTCACAGCTGAGAGCCAGCCAGACTGTCCAGACATCACCACACAGGGATCAGGATGGTAGCCAGCCAGACTGTCCAGACATCGCCACACAGGGATCAGGATGGTTCACAGCTGAGAGCCAGCCAGACTGTCCAGACATCACCACACAGGGATCAGGATGGTGGACAGCTGAGAGCCAGCCAGACTGTTAAGACATCACCACACAGGGATCAGGATGGTTCACAGCTGAGAGCCAGCCAGACTGTCCAGAAATCGCCACACAGGGATCAGGATGGTGCACAGCTGAGAGCCAGCCAGACTGTCCAGACATCACCACACAGGGATCAGGATGGTAACCAGCCAGACTGTCCAGAAATCACCACACAGGGATCAGGATGGTTCACAGCTGAGAGCCAGCCAGACTGTCCAGAAATCGCCACACAGGGATCAGGATGGTGCACAGCTGAGAGCCAGCCAGACTGTCCAGACATCACCACACAGGGATCAGGATGGTAGCCAGCCAGACTGTCCAGACATCACCACACATGGATCAGGATGGTAACCAGCCAGACTGTCCAGACATCGCCACACAGGGATCAGGATGGTTCACAGCTGAGAGCCAGCCAGACTGTCCAGACATCACCACACATGGATCAGGATGGTAACCAGCCAGACTGTCCAGAAATCGCCACACAGGGATCAGGATGGTGCACAGCTGAGAGCCAGCCAGACTGTCCAGACATCACCACACAGGGATCAGGACGGTGCACAGTGTTTGTCTTCGTGTTGGCATCCTGTTCACACAACTCTAACAGGGGCGCTGGCCACGAAGAACTCGACTTGCAAATAATGACGAATCACTATTTGTTTTAGATCGGACGAATGACTATCACATAAATGATACGGCATCCGTCTCGTTATCTCCACTGACAGATAAATCCACCAAAAGAACGGTATTTACCGCTCCCGTTAGTATTTGAACCTTCGGCTAGTCTCGCTATTAGCCCCCCCCCCCCCCCCGATGTGCCCCCTGAACGATCCGACGTGCCTACTGGGATTACGCCTTCGAACACTAAATTTCAATATCGGCTGGCAAATATTGGGAACGGACTGACCTGGGGGTGGAGACGAAGCGTAGGCTCCTTGGCACAGCACCCGAAGCGCCGACTCGTGTAGTCCGTACGTTCCGTACGTTCTGTACGTTCCGTACGTTCTGTACGTTCCGTACGCTCCGTATGTTCCGTACTTTCCGTACGCTCCGTACGTTCCGTACGTTCCGTACGTGCCCTTGAACTGGATAAACAGTCGTTGACTGCACTCAGAAGTTTCCCTAAATTATCTGCCAAGAGCCACATTTATATTTGTATCGGTTCATGTCATCCTCGGTAAAGTCAATCACCATCCCGATGGGATAGCCAAGAGTGAAAACCGAGCACTGTTCCCGATTGCCTATCAGTCGGCCACCACTAAGAGCAAATGGGTGTCCGCCCGCCGTGAATAGTCCGCGACGTCCCCCCCCCCCCCCCCCCCATTAAAACGAATTTAGCCGTGCCACTGTCCGCGCTCACCACCGCAAATCACAACACACGCCGGTCTCACCACCGCAAATCATAACATACGCCGGTCTCACCACCGCAAATCACAACACACGCCGCTCTCACCACCGCAAATCACAACACACGCCGCTCTCACCACCGTAAATCACAACACACGCCGCTCTCACCACCGCAAATCACAACACACGCCGCTCTCACCACCGCAAATCACAACACACGCCGCTCTCACCACCGCAAATCACAACACACGCCGCTCTCACCACCGGTCACCGGGGGTCGTCACTAGCTGACGTGCTGTGCGCGGCCCCAGACAACCCGGAGCGGTCACCCCGCCCCCCGCGAGTCTGACCTCTGACGCAGGGGCGGCGTCAGGCGTCTGTCCGGGAGCCGCGCCGAGCAGGGGCGACTCCAGGCGCGATAACAAGAACCACCATGATCACGGAGCTATCAAAGTTCGGCTCATCGTGGGCTGCGGTGGTGCGGCGGCGGTGGGTCCCGGGTTCGATTCTCGGCAGATTCCCTGACCACGGTGCTGAATCTGACCTCCGTTATCCCCTCCTGCGGGGTGAGCTGATGACGCCACTCATACATTCCGTGTGTCGTTAAGCCCAATAGGACACAACAAACTGATCGTGTAAGCCCAAAGAAAGCCTGCGACAGTTCCTAACCTTCGATTACATATCGATGACCAGTGCCTGCCGCAACTTGCACTTAAACTTCTCTCCCGTGTATTTTGTTCGTCGAGACGGTGGTATCCATTCTATACTGACGGAATTGTTTTATGAGACAACCTTTGTTCATGCGAGTGAAGTGCAGTTGAAAGATTTACAACATCATGCTCCATACTGGCAACACCTGCAATGGTTGACCTGTACGTTTTACTTTTCCCAGGCGGTGTCGTGGCGCTGGGCCTGGCTCCGGTTCTGTTCGCGTTCTTCTTCTATCTGCCGGACGCGTACCAGTTCGTCTCCATCGCCTCTGCGGAGGGCCAGCGCGTCTGGCAGGTGAGCCTTCAGGCTATGACGGGTACAGACCTGAAGCTGGGACTAGCAGTCAGGCTTCACGTGCCGGACTGGCAGGCTGATTGAGTAGACACCAGACTACTATGGCGTAATGTGCTGATAATTTCGCGGCGTTATTGACTGTTGTGCATTGTACTGGGCACGTTTCACATATACGGAGGTCACGACCACCAAACATAATGGTTTGTTGCTTTTGTTTGGTTCAGCCTGCTAGTGCTGCTACACATGCGTCACTTGCCGATCGATCTCTGGCGCCTCTGACCAGTCTACTGATAACACCGCCCGCACATCCCGCTGATATCGCGCGGTGCCTGACGACTCGATCCCGTCTCTCCGCAGGGCTACCCGTACTCGATGGTGAACATGGCCTTCGTGCTGGTGGCACTCCAGGTCCACGTGTTCTCGGTGCTTTTCTCCAGCCGGCTGCTGGCAGCCTGGAAGGTGCGCGGCGCCAAGAAGGCCGAGTAGGGCCGCGTGGCAGCGGCCGCCGCTGTCCCGGGCCGAGCGGCGAAGGTCTGCTGTGGGAGACGAGTCGGGTCTGGAGTGGACAATCAGGCGGGGGACTTGTGTCAGTGTTTGACGCAGCTGCTGGTCGGGGTGGGGTGTCACAGGCCCGCCGCCGGTCAGCACAGCTCACCATGACAGTCGGGTCAGCGGCTAAAATGACCCGCATCGGCCGCCGGAGAGCAGAATGTGATACCTGGGAGGCGGAATATTCTCGGCGGACGGAGAGAGGCTCCGCGACTCGGACGGTCTTCCTCGCGACTGTGTGCTCCCGCAATGACGTTTGTTCTACTAACATGTGGCGCCAGTCTGAACTTGTGCTCGCCGCTTTATGTCCGTTGAGGTTTGTTGCCATACCCAAAGACATTTGTATTTCTCCCAGTCATGGAATCCTCCCGAGGCGAGCCCGCGTGCCATGGCCCTTGACACGAAAAGTGCAACGCATATACCAGATGAGTTGCCCTGGCCGTTATACCTGAAAGCTGACTCCGTGTGCGAATACAAACCGATCTTGTGAGTTGATCGTTTATTGTTGTTATTAGAAGACGTGCAAGTAACAAACACCGAAAGCGTCGGAATGAACAATTTGTTCCCATGTATCGCGTCTGACCTGAACCGACCTGCCACAGATCGTCCGAGTGCCAGCCATGTCCAATTTTCACGGCCCGCTCGAAAACATGCAATGCCTTCAAAAGGCCCCAGGGGATGTTTAGGCCAAGCCAGACACGCTCTACGATTTCCAACATGATTACGCGCATAACGGCCATGAATATGTTCCAACGTTGAGAGGCTGAATCGATGCAAGGCTCCGACAGACTAACTACCTTTCAATAGCATAAACTCCATGTTCGGACTGCGGGTGCCAGCTAACAAATTCAGACTTTTCCAGGCCTGGGCATGAGTACTTTGCAGAACATGTGCTATATCCTCCTCCTCCAGTGAGGCTCTGCAATAAGTCACCAACACAGAGCGGTGAGCAATTAGGTGTGCTAGCAGTCCGTTAGTATCACAGTGCCACCCGATGTACGAACGGGCCCGAAAACGCACACAGAATAAAAGCTGCCTGTTCTGTCTCCGCCGTCACACGGCCACACTCGAGTCTCCTCCGCCGCTGGGTCCGGGGTCTCCTCCGCTGCTGGGTCCGGAGTCTCCTCCGCCGCTGGGTCCGGAGTGTCCTCCGCCGCTGGGTCCGGAGTCTCCTCTGCCGCTGGGTCCGGAGTCTCCTCCGCCGCTGGGTCCGGAGTCTCCGCCGCTGGGTCCGGAGTCTCCTCCGCCGCTGGGTCCGGAGTCTCCTCCGCCGCTGGGTCCGGAGTCTCCTCCGCCGCTGGGTCCGGAGTCTCCTCCGCTGCTGGGTCCGGAGTCTCCTCCGCCGCTGGGTCCGGAGTCTCCTCCGCCGCTGGGTCCGGAGTCTCCTCCGCTGCTGGGTCCGGAGTCTCCTCCGCCGCTGGGTCCGGAGTCTCCTCTGCCGCTGGGTCCGGAGTCTCCTCCGCCGCTGGGTCCGGAATCTCCTCCGCCGCTGGGTCCGGAGTCTCCTCCGCCGCTGGGTCCGGAGTCTCCTCCGCTGCTGGGTCCGGAGTCTCCTCCGCCGCTGGGTCCGGAGTCTCCTCCGCCGCTGGGTCCGGAGTCTCCTCCGCTGCTGGGTCCGGAGTCTCCTCCGCCGCTGGGTCCGGAGTCTCCTCCGCCGCTGGGTCCGGAGTCTCCTCCGCCGCTGGGTCCGGAGTCTCCTCCACCGCTGGGTCCGGAGTCTCCTCCGCTGCCGAGCCCTCTTCTCTCTGACTCTCCCTCCCCCCCCCCCCAATACCTCAGCCAATCGCAGCACTGCTCTCTCCGCGTCACACCTGTCATTACCTCAGAGTTGCTCCAGCTCCGCCCTCCCTGCTCCCGCTCTCTCTGGTGTCCCCCTCCCTCCTCTTCTCTCCAGTCTCCGAAGTCGGTCTCCCTCCCTCCCTCCCCCCCCCCCCCCGCGCCATCCTCGCCCCTCCCCCCTCCCCGAGCCTCCTTCGCCGTCCGACCCCCTCCTAGCTGGAGCCGAACTCGTTCATCCACGACTGGTACTTCTCCAGGTCGCCGGCCGAGACGGACTTGTTGCAGCGTTCGATGGCCTCATTGAAGTCGTCGTCGGTGACGGGCAGCTCGAGCTCCTCCTTGGGCAGCGCGCGGATCTCCTCTGGACGCAGGCCGGTGATCTTACGGCGCATCGACATCATGGACGCGTCCCTGCAGCCGGGACAGGCGGAGAGGGGAGAGGGGAGGTCACGATCGCACCACACAAGAGCAAGAACAAAACACGGCCGTACGTCGTGCATCGTGGGTTTAAAATCCCAGTCACTTGCGTCATATCAGCGGCGAATTTCGAACAAATAGCGAATTTTCATCAGTTTTTTTTGCGGATGCTATTTATCAGTTCGCGAAATTTTACCGAAGTCTCACTTTTTTACTCGTTAGCTCACTGTTGTTACTGTTCGTGACGTAAAATACTGAATTTCTAACTGTTTCACATTTCTCACTTGAAATTATTCAAAGCTCACTGATTTACTCATCATCGTAACTTTGTTTGCCGTTCCTTGATGTTTTGACCTCTTCTTTCACTGAATCGTACCGCATATTATGTTCTTCTAGAATATAGTATAGAATATAGTATACTTTGTAGTATACTTATAATATATGCTCGCACGCCCGGCCGGTGACGAGGGGGCGCCGCTTCGCGGGGTGACCGCGGATAGACGCGAGTATTAATTTCTGCTGTACAAATACAAGTTCGCTCGTGAAAAAAAGATGCCATGATCTCGGTCACGTAGGGTAAAGTCGGGTAAGAGCACGCACTTAGTGGATTTCGCCTTCCAATTACTCGTGTACTGTGTCTCAACTAACAAATCTAATTCGTTTCGTACAATACCAAAAACTATCAGGGAACTCTAAAATCAAATACCTCTCCTATAAAATACGAGAGCGACCGCAGTCTTTTCAACTTTCTGAACTATTACGGCGAGTGACTGAGTAATTACTTTCTGAACGATTACGGCGAGTGACCGAGTAATTACTTTCTGAACGATTACGGCGAGTGACGGAGTAATTATGATGAGTGGTCAGTGGCGTACCCAGGATTCACTCCAGGAGGGGGCAATTTTTTATCAGGAGGGCATAAAGAACCCCCACAAAAAAGTTCACCGGATTTGGCCCACTATATTTTTATAGGGACATGTTTTCAGCCTTTTTTCTTCTAAAAAACAATTCCAAAAATCATTCATTTTTTTGACCAAAGGCAATTGCTCCCTCCTGAAGACGTACGGACCTTCAGGAGGTGGCAATTGTCCCGTTTGACCCCCTCCCCCCGCCCCTTGGTACGCCTATGTGAGTGGTTGAGTAGATTTCAGTGAGGAATCAGTAATTTCAGTGAGCGAGCGAGCACCTAGATGATAGATCTGGCAACACTAACAAATGTTAAAAAAGTGACGTTGAGTCAAATCGGTGAGGTGGTTAGTAAAAGCGGTGAGCGAACTATTTCAGTTACACAAAAATGTAATTCAGTGGGACGTGCAGTAAAAACAGTGAGCTGAAGAAATATACCCCGTTTTTTACACAGTCCGTCGCAGGTGATGGGCCCATTTTGCCGTTACCTATTGTTCCCCAAAGTTGGTTGGATTTCCGCCTCGGCCACTGACACTGACCTGCAGACGTTGGTGATGTCTGGTGACACTGACCTGCAGACGTTGGTGATGTCTGGTGACACTGCCCTGCAGACGTTGGTGATGTCTGCTGACACTGACCTGCAGACGTTGGTGATGTCTGGTGACACTGACCTGCAGACGTTGGTGATGTCTGGTGACACTGACCTGCAGACGTTGGTGATGTCTGCTGACACTGACCTGCAGACGTTGGTGATGTCTGCTGACACTGACCTGCAGACGTTGGTGATGTCTGCTGACACTGACCTGCAGACGTTGGTGATGTCTGGTGACACTGACCTGCAGACGTTGGTGATGTCTGGTGACACTGACCAGCAGACGTTGGTGATGTCTGCTGACACTGACCTGCAGACGTTGGTGATGTCTACCGACACTGACCTGCAGACGTTGGTGATGTCTACCGACACTGACCTGCAGACGTTGGTGATGTCTGCGGACACTGACCTGCAGAAGTTGGTGATGTCTGCTGACACTGACCTGCAGACGTTGGTGATGTCTGGTGACACTGACCTGCAGACGTTGGTGATGTCTGGTGACACTGACCTGCAGACGTTGGTGATGTCTGCTGACACTGACCTGCAGACGTTGGTGATGTCTGCTGACACTGACCTGCAGACGTTGGTGATGTCTGCTGACACTGACCTGCAGACGTTGGTGATGTCTGGTGACACTGACCTGCAGACGTTGGTGATGTCTGTTGACACTGACATGCAGACGTTGGTGATGTCTACCGACACTGACCTGCAGACGTTGGTGATGTCTACCGACACTGACCTGCAGACGTTGGTGATGTCTGCGGACACTGACCTGCAGACGTTGGTGATGTCTGCTGACACTGACCTGCAGACGTTGGTGATGTCTACCGACACTG
Source organism: Chirona hameri (assembly GCA_036785665.1). Lineage (NCBI taxonomy): Eukaryota > Metazoa > Arthropoda > Thecostraca > Balanomorpha > Balanidae > Chirona > Chirona hameri. The sequence continues at coordinate 21,826 of JAXIVJ010013187.1, forward strand.
ACCTGCAGACGTTGGTGATGTCTACCGACACTGACCTGCAGACGTTGGTGATGTCTGGTGACACTGACCTGCAGACGTTGGTGATGTCTGGTGACACTGACCTGCAGACGTTGGTGATGTCTGCTGACACTGACCTGCAGACGTTGGTGATGTCTACCGACACTGACCTGCAGACGTTGGTGATGTCTACCGACACTGACCTGCAGACGTTGGTGATGTCTACCGACACTGACCTGCAGACGTTGGTGATGTCTGCGGACACTGACCTGCAGACGATGGTGATGTCTGCTGACACTGACCTGCAGACGTTGGTGATGTCTGCTGACACTGACCTGCAGACGTTGGTGATGTCTGGTGACACTGACCTGCAGACGTTGGTGATGTCTGGTGACACTGACCTGCAGACGTTGGTGATGTCGGCGCCGGAGTAGCCGTCCAGCTGGTCGGCCACGGCCTTCAGGTTCAACTCCGGATCGGTGGCCACCTCTCGCAGGTTGATACGCAGCAGCGCCTCCCGGCCGTTACCTGACACAGAGGCCAGAGGTCAGACACAGAGGTCAGAGGTCAGACACAGGGGTCAGGTCAGACACAGAGGTCAGAGGTCAGACACAGAGGTCAGAGGTCAGAGGTCAGACACAAGGGTCAGAGGTCAGACACAGGGGTCAGAGGTCAGACAGGGGTCAGAGGTCAGACAGGGGTCAGAGGTCAGACACAGGGGTCAGAGGTCAGACACGGGTCAGAGGTCAGACACAGGGGTCAGAGGCCAGACACGGGTCAGAGGTCAGACACGGGTCAGAGGTCAGACACGGGTCAGAGGTCAGACACGGGTCAGAGGTCAGACACAGGGGTCAGAGGTCAGACACAGGGGTCAGAGGTAACACAGAGGTCAGAGGTAACACAGAGGTCAGAGGTCAGACAGAGATCAGAGGTCAGGCACAGAGGTCAGAGGTCAGGCACAGAGGTCAGAGGTCAGACACAGGGGTCAGAGGTCAGACACAGGGGTCAGAGGTCAGATACAGGGGTCAGAGGTCAGACACAGGGGTCAGAGGTCAGATACAGGGGTCAGAGGTCAGACACGGGTCAGAGGTCAGACGCAGGGGTCAGAGGTCAGACGGAGGTCAGAGGTCAGACGGAGGTCAGAGGTCAGACACAGGGGTCAGAGGTCAGACACAGAGGTCAGAGGTCAGACACAGAGGTCAGAGGTCAGACACAGAGGTCAGAGGTCAGACACAGAGGTCAGAGGTCAGACACAGAGGTCAGAGGTCAGACACAGAGGTCAGAGGTCAGACACAGAGGTCAGACACAGGGGTCAGAGGTCAGATGTGTCCTTGTCCCAATGGCAATACACACACCTTGACATACACCCACATTTAACTGCACTCGCCAAATTTCACGGCATCTCAAGACAACGGCAAAAAATTGCTGGGTTGTGACGAGGATGCAAAATAATAACCAGAATCACCGAATATTCACCAAATCAAGGCCAGCCTCAGCTGCAGCCGAGCCGCTCCAGTCCGACACCAAATTCAACTCTCCAGGGACGGCCACACCAAATCCAACGCTCCAGGGACGGCCACACCAAATTCAACGCTCCAGGGACGGCCACACCAAATGCAACACTCCAGGGACGGCCACACCAAATTCAACGCTCCAGGGACGGCCACACCCAATTCAACGCTCCAGGGACGGCCACACCAAATTCAACTCTCCAGGGACGGCCACACCAAATTCAACGCTCCAGGGACGGCCACACCAAATTCAACGCTACAGAGACGGCCACACCAAATGCAACGCTCCAGGGACGGCCACACCAAATTCAACGCTCCAGGGACGACCACACCAAATTCAACGCTCCAGGGACGGCCACACCAAATTCAACGCTTCAGGGACGGCCACACCAAATGCAACACTCCAGAGACGGCCACACCAAATTCAACGCTCCAGGGACGGCCACACCAAATTCAACGCTCCAGGGACGGCCACACCAAATTCAACGCTCCAGGGACGGCCACACCCAATTCAACGCTCCAGGGACGGCCACACCAAATTCAATACTCCAGGGACGGCCACACCAAATTCAACGCTCCAGGGACGGCCACACCAAATTCAACGCTCCAGGGACGGCCACACCAAATTCAACGCTCCAGGGACGGCCACACCAAATTCAACGCTCCAGGGACGGCCACACCAAATTCAACACTCCAGGGACGGCCCCACCAAATTCAACGGTCCAGGGACGGCCACACCAAATTCAACGCTCCAGGGACGGCCACACCAAATTCCACGCTCCAGGGACGGCCACACCAAATTCCACGCTCCAGGGACGGCCACACCAAATTCAACGCTCCAGGGACGGCCACACCAAATTCAACCCTCCAGGGACGGCCGGAGACGCAAGCTCGAACGAGCGGCCCGCATTGCGAAGCAACCGCGCCAAGCAAACACACAACCGACACGACCAGCAATAACTACGCAATCGGCTCACAAAACACTCGCCTAAGCGATCACCTTCACCACCCTGATCTGGTCAGTACGCCCCCCCCCCCCCCCCCCGGGCACGTCCCCTTCTCGCTCTCACTGTTGGGCAGCGGGATGTAGATGCGTTTCTCGAGCCGGCGGCGCAGCGCCTCGTCGATGTCCCACGGGAAGTTGGTGGCGGCCAGCACCATGACGATCTTACACGGGTCGTCCTGCGACGAGCTGATGCCGTCCATCTGCATCAGCAGCTCAGACTTCACCTGAGGACCGGACCAGGGGGGGGGGGTCAGCGGGTCTGCCCATCAGCAGCTCCGGCTTCACCTGAGGACCGGACCGGGGGGGGGGGGGGGGGGGGGCGTTGAACTAGTTGTGCACATTCATCCACCAGAATGCCCCGATAATGATATTTATTGGCAATAATTAGCCTCAGAAGGGCCGAAGCAAATTATTCAGGTTTCTAGGCCATTTTCACATCTTTGTCCACAAAAGCTAAACATTTAATTATATAATATAAAAATCACGCCTGCAGTAAAGTGTGAATGGCTCATGGATCACCAGAATACCGCACTGGCTAGGTGTGTCAAAGCCCAGGCATGTAATTCGGACCTGGAGCTCTGGTACACCGCTGCTGTTGCTCCGACTAACTGAGCAGTACCTATCAGAGTGCATACGTCACGTACCCGTCTGGAGGCCTCGTGTTCGGTCTCTGAGCCGCGCCGAGAGCACAGCGAGTCGATCTCGTCCACAAATATCGTGGACGGCGCATAGAAGCGGGCCTGTGGGCGCAGAGTGTGTTATAGCGACAGCAGCGACACACATTGCAACCTAGAGTCATGACGGGAACACAGGATCAAACGATGGTCTGCCTTGCTGCTGATTCTTACCACATGCACCATCATATCAGTAAAATGCTGCAAGCAAATCTTATAATTAACCGTACTTGTATGACAAGCTTTTCACTCACTAAACCAACAACGAAAACGATCTCATTCTACCGTGACATATTCAACCCTATTCAGCTGACTGTTCAGAATAATCTTGCCCACCCTCAGTTGGTTGCCGTCACAACCTCATTATCATTCCTGCGCCGCAATTAATAGCCTCACAGACCACATACCCATGTCACCATCCCCCCATCACCACCGTCACCGTCACCGTCACCGTCACCGTCACCGTCACCGTCACCGTCACCGTCACCGTCACCGTCACCGTCACCGTCACCGTCACCGTCACCGTCACCGTCACCGTCACCGTCACCACCACCACCACGACACGGCCGCCATCACCGATCTGTGATCACCATTTCGAACAGCAGTCTGACGAGTTTCTCCGACTCTCCTCGGTACTTGGACGTCAGTGTGGACGAGGACACGTTGAAGAAGGTGGTGCCGCACTCGGTGGCCACCGCCTTGGCCAGCATCGTCTTGCCGGTGCCGGGCGGGCCGACCATCAGGACACCCTTCCACGGCCGACGGATACCCTGCCGACACAGTTGGGCAGGGGGTTAGTGGAGCGCACGTTGGCGGAAGGATGTAGGTAGTCAAATATAGGGTTCAATAGTTGTTGTTCGCTGCTCCTAAATTGCCGAGCCGTTTGTGTGAGACTATATTTCCGAGTAATTTCAGAATGGGAATCACAGTGACTCGACGCAAAACAAAACCCACTCAACTTAAACTCAACTAACTTATTCCTATTTTAGGCGGTTGCACAACACAAGTTGACTTGCACAAGTTGAGTCGGTTTCGAGTAAAAAAAAAATCAGCTCAGCGACTCGGAGTGGAGCACAACCCTCCCCGGTCAAAGTTCAACTGTCAAAGATATGTTGATAGCGCGCCCAGCTCAAAGGATGACCACTCAGCGAGTTACCCACAACATACACACACACAGCACACTGGCGACCACAGTCAACACACCGAGCGGTCCTACCCGCCACCGTCACCAACTCGCGTCGACCCCCCCGCCGCACCTTGAAAAAGTCCGGCATCCACATGGGCAGGACGACGGCCTCCTCCAGCAGCCGCTTGGCCTCCACCAGGTCGGCGATGTCGTCCCAGCGCACGTCCGGGTTCTTCTGCACAATGTCGCGCTCCAGCATGTCCACCAGGTCGCGGTCGTAGCCGGCCGGGTCGAACCGTTTCTCCTCGTCGTCGTCTCCGCCCTCGGCCCCGCCGCCACCCTCCTTGGCGTCGCCGCCCTTCTCGCCGCCCTGACCACAGTAGAGAAGGGGGAAGAGACGGGTGGGTTGGCTACAGTACGCCGGGACGGTGTTTGACCTCGACAGGGGTGACGCGCTGCCTTCTGGCACGTGGTTGATCGTCCTCAGCGCAGGGACAGGAGTAGCCAGCCAGATGTGGAGGACGGGGAAGTGATTCCAAAGTACTGGGTTCAAAACCCATCATTATAACGGGGAAGAGCTTTAACATAATTTGTATGGCCTAACGAGCACAGGTGTGTCACCAGTTTGGACAACAGCGTACACCAAACAATGCATGCGACTAACTAGAGCCTCGCCCTCGCTGTCGCACCGCAGTGTGCCGGTCTCGGCGGCCACCTCAGCGGGGGTGCTCGTTCCCCACCTTGTCGTCGGCCTTCTTGTCGTCGCGGCTGCCCTTGACGCGCCGGTCGCTGCTCTTGCTGTCCTCGCGTCGACTCTTGGACGTGCCGCCGGTGCGCTGTTTCGAGTTGGCGGCGCCGCCGACGCCGCTGTTGCGCGAGTTGCGGGATGGTGGCTTGGAGTCAGCCGCCTTCTTCGGTCCTCGCACCGGGCGGACCTGCGGCGCCGGCCTGGCCGAGGGGGGGGGGCGTCAGGACGGGACAGCGGTCAGGGGCTCATCCTGGCACGCCGGACTCAGGCGACACCGGGTGACGGTAATGACAGGCGGCGGTCATTCACAGGCGTCATGAAACTCTAACAAAATACACAAATCAGACAGCTTAGCGAAACTTGGTTCGTTCGACTGGCATTAATAGGACACATGCTGCCGCCAATAGTGCCGCGGTCGACCGTCGTCACAAATAAAACAGCCATCTTTACATAATTCAAATTCATGCTTTGCAACGAAATGTGAATCCCAACCCTACAAATAACGAATTTCGTCAGACATGCTCTCGGGCGCATGGCGCATGGCGCATGGCGCATGGCGCATGGCGCATGGCGCATGGCACAGGGCGCAGGGCGCATGACACAGGGCGCAGGGCGCATGGCACAGGGCGCAGGGCGCATGGCACAGGGCGCAGGGTGCAGGGTGTAGGGCGCAGGGCGCAGGGCGCAGGGCGCAGGGCGCAGGGCGCAGGGCGCAGGGCGCAGGGCGCAGGGCGCAGGGCGCAGGGCGCAGGGCCCAGGGCGCAGGGCGCAGGGCGCAGGGCGCAGGCCCAGGGCGCAGGGCGCAGGGCGCAGGGCGCAGGGCGCAGGGCGCAGGCGCAGGGCGCAGGGCGCAGGGCGCAGGGCGCAGGGCGCAGGGCGCAGGGCGCAGGGCGCAGGGCGCAGGGCGCAGGGTGCAGGGCGCAGGGCGCAGCCAGTGGCCGTCTGTCATGGCGACTGACTTGTGTTCGGTGGTGGTGGGGGCGGGCCAGACGTCCAGATCGCGCGGCGGCGGCGGCGGCCACACGTCAGGGTCGCGGGTCGGCTCCTCGAATGACGAGGCGCGCAGAGAGGTGCCTGAGGACAGCGGACTGGTCACACGGTGACCACAGACGACGGCTGACATGGCCTCACACAGGGCCCAGCAGCCGCAAAGCAAATAGAGCTAACTTTACCTAGGAACTACCGTGCAAGCAAGATAGACGTATCTTTCTAGTAGAGGTTGATTTTCCAGTGGGTCTGCAGTGCAGGAATATTTGTATCTTTGCACTCCGCTGAGATGCAAAGATAAAAAGGTTTAATGGACGTTGAACGATAAAGTGAAATAATGTGTTATCTTTGCATCCCTCTGAGATGGTCACGTCGGTAAGGTCACGTGAATTCTGACGAAAAATCAAGTACTGAACTGAACTGGACTGAATCAACCTCTACTTAGAAAGATATATAATTATTCATGTCTCCCTCATGGAAGATAGGAAATTTTTGCCGCGCGTGTTCCTGAAAAACCGAGCGACGAAGGAGCGAGGTTTTTCAGTCACACGCTTGGAAAATATATTATTATCTTCCACTCCGAGCCATGAAGAATCCTCTATATGTTTCTAGTAGAGGTTGATTTTCCATTGGGTCCGCAGTGCAGGACTATTTTTATATTTGCACTCCGCTAAGATAAAAAAGTTGAATGGACGTTCAACGATAAAGTTAAATAATGTCATCTTTGCATCCCTCTGAGATGATATGATGAGATGAGATGAGATGAGATAAGGTCACGTGAGTTCCGACGAAAAATCAAGTACTGAACTGAACTGGACTGAATCAACCTCTACTTAGAAAGATATAAAATTATGCATGTCTCCCTCGTGAAAGAAAGGAAATCTTTTCCGCGCGTGTTCCTGAAAAACCTCGCTCCTTCGTCGCTCGGTTTTTCAGTCACACACTTGGAAAAGATATAGAGGATTCTTCATGGCGGATTCTTCATGGTGGAAGATAAGAATATCTTTTACAAACCTGTGACTGAAAAACCGAGCGACGAAGGAGCGAGTTTTTTTTAAGAACAAGCTTGGAAAAGATATTCTTATCTTCCACTCAGAGCCATGAAGAATTATCTATGTTGTTCAAGTTTAACGGCAAGCTGTTTTTCTATGCTAGTATGTTGTTTCGATTGGAACTGACGACATAACAAGCCCCAGTCCGGTATAATAGTAGCTCTGAAGCATGAACACATAAGGCAAGAACACCAAACATTGCCCTGCCATCCGACACTTACCGCCCTGCCATCCGACACCCACCGCCCTGCCATCCGACACCCACCACCCTGCCATCCGACACCCACCACCCTACCATCCGACACCCACCACCCTGCCATCCGACACCCACCACCCTGCCATCCGACACCCACCACCTTGCCATCCGACACCCACCACCCTGTCATCCGACACCCACCGCCCTGTCATCCGACACCCACCGCCCTGTCATCCGACACCCACCACCCTGCCATCCGACACCCACCATCCTGTCATCCGACACCCACCATCCTGCCATCCGACACCCACCGCCCTGTCATCCGACACTCACCACCCTGTCATCCGACACCCACCACCCTGTCATCCGACACCCACCACCCTGCCATCCGACACTCACCACCCTGCTATCCGACACCCACCACCCTGTCATCCGACACTCACCACCCTGTCATCCGACACTCACCACCCTGCCATCCGACACCCACTACCCTGTCATCCGACACCCACCACCCTGCCATCCGACACTTACCGCCCTGTCATCCGACACTCACCACCCTGCCATCCGACACCCACTACCCTGTCATCCGACACCCACCACCCTGCCATCCGACACCCACCACCCTGTCATCCGACACCCACCACCCTACCATCCGACACCCACCACCCTGTCATCCGACACCCACCACCCTGTCATCCGACACTCACCACCCTGCCATCCGACACCCAGGCACTGACCACCCTGCCATCCGACACCCACCACCCTGCCATCCGACACCCACCACCCTGCCATCCGACACCCACCACCCTGTCATCCGACACCCACCACCCTGCCATCCGACACTCACCACCCTGTCATCCGACACCCACCACCCTGTCATCCGACACCCACCACCCTGTCATCCGACACTCACCGCCCTGTCATCCGACACCCACCACCCTGTCATCCGACACCCACCACCCTGTCATCCGACACTGACCACCCTGCCATCCGACACCCACCACCCTGTCATCCGACACCCACCACCCTGTCATCCGACACTCACCGCCCTGTCATCCGACACCCACCACCCTGTCATCCGACACCCACCACCCTGTCATCCGACACTCACCACCCTGTCATCCGACACCCACCACCCTGTCATCCGACACCCACCACCCTGTCATCCGACACTCACCACCCTGTCATCCGACACCCACCACCCTGTCATCCGACACCCACCACCCTGTCATCCGACACCCACCACCCTGTCATCCGACACCCACCATCCTGCCATCCGACACCCACCACCCTGTCATCCGACACCCACCACCCTGTCATCCGACACCCACCACCCTGCCATCCGACACCCACCACCCTGCCATCCGACACCCACCACCCTGCCATCCGACACCCACCACCCTGCCATCCGACACCCACCACCCTGCCATCCGACACCCACCATCCTGCCATCCGACACCCACCACCCTGTCATCCGACACCCACCACCCTGTCATCCGACACCCACCACCCTGTCATCCGACACCCACCACCCTGTCATCCGACACCCACCACCCTGTCATCCGACACCCACCACCCTGTCATCCGACACCCACCACCCTGCCATCCGACACCCACCACCCTGTCATCCGACACCCACCACCCTGCCATCCGACACTCACCGCCCTACCATCCGACACCCACCACCCTGTCATCCGACACCCACCGCCCTGTCATCCGACACCCACCACCCTGTCATCCGACACCCACCACCCTGTCATCCGACACTCACCACCCTGTCATCCGACACCCACCACCCTGTCATCCGACACTCACCGCCCTGTCATCCGACACTCACCACCCTGCCATCCGACACCCACCACCCTGCCATCCGACACCCACCACCCTGTCATCCGACACCCACCACCCTGTCATCCGACACCCACCACCCTGCCATCCGACACTGACCACCCTGCCATCCGACACTCACCACCCTGCCATCCGACACCCACCACCCTGTCATCCGACACCCACCACCCTGTCATCCGACACTCACCGCCCTGTCATCCGACACTCACCACCCTGCCATCCGACACCCACCACCCTGTCATCCGACACCCACCGCCCTGCCACCAGCACTCACCGATTGGCCGGCTGTCGTGGTCGCCGGCTCGGAACAGGCTCAGCGTGTGTGTGATGCCATTCACCTGCTCGTACTCCCGAGCAATGTGCTGCTGGACCTGTTGTGGCGGCCAGTCACAGGGTGAGAGGTGTCTGGTGCGGGAACACCTCCCGCAGAGGGTGAGAGATGTCTGACAATGATGGCGTGAGGATGATGGTTCTGGTGTGTGGGCACACCAGCTAAGGTGACACAGTGGGTGATGAACATTGTATTTGGGGAAGCTTAGCCAACATGATTTATGACACCCATGGAATGGAGACCCAGTTAAGATATGCTGATAACAGATGACATCAGAAAAAAACAACCTTCAACTCAAACAGCTTAAAGCAATGCACATGCTAGACACCTCCCAAACAGGAAACTCTGCACAACAAATCAATCAATAATAATATGAGTGAAGCACATTTGTGTTTCTTGCATGACCTCTTAAATGAATGTTTGAATGTCGATATGAATTGATAGCAACACTACAAGGAGCTGAGAGGGCAGCTGTATGTACTTAACCTCAACTACAACAGCCAAAACTGAACTGGAACTGAAATATGGAGAGCCACACCTGTTGCCATTTGAGTTTCCTGGAGGGGTCCTGTATGGTCTGTAGCAGTCTGTGAATCTGCTGCACCACACCCTGGTAGTACACAGTGGCTGACTCGTAATTGCCCAGCAGAGCCATCTCACGAGCCATCCGCGTACTTTCACATATCTCACTGATGCTGCCCATCTGTTGAAGGCGAGAATAATGTCAGCCTCAAGGTGACCATAGATCAGTCACTTGATGGACATCTTTATTTGTACACAAACATAGGAAATAAGACAGCTGGTTGTCATAAAAATGTAGACACTATTGGTCAGGTTGGGAAACTATTGGGGAGATGAAAAAGCAGTCAACGTTCAGCCTTTTCTTACTCATGCACCTCAGTCAGTGATATAGCCAATTTATCAGGCATGTCACAGTGTTGCTTTATTGTTATATATTCCAATATCCCAAGTTGGTATAGCTGATTCCAAATGTATTGTTATGTATATGACAACAATACATACCATTTAACAAGTAAGCAACCACAGCCTACTTAGTAAATAGGCATAATGACACTAGACTCCTGTATCCTGTATACCGCATTTGAAATATGGCAATGTGCTATGGGGACCGTTCAACCGTGCTGACCAAAGACTGCTGGAGCATGTCCAGAGCCGGGCGACCAGGCTGGTGCCGGGTTTGAGGGACTTGTCACACCCTCAATGTCTCCAGAGGCTGCAGCTTCCCTCGCTGTATTACTGAAGGCGATGCAGAGACATGGTAATGATCTACCAACTGTTACATGCAGGTATTGACCTGGACCCGGATGACTTTGTGTCAAGGGCTATGCTGGCCACAATAGAGGCCACTGCTGGAAATTGGCTAAACCACGGGCAGCGTCTCGAGTCCAGAGGAATACCCTCTGCATACACACCATTAACGATTGGAATGGCCTCCCTCCACATGTCGCCCTTGCTGACACTGTAAACCAGTTTAAAACCTGACTGGACCAGCAATGGCATATTGACAAATACTTTGTACCTATCCAAGACCTCACCTAGACCTAACAAATTCCATATCCAAAGTGTTCGACAGGACTGGGACCTACAGGCATAGTGCCTTTCAAAATCCTGATATGTGTAGGTAAGGTAAGGTAAGGTAGACTGAAATTAGGATAAGTAAAATCTTCAAACACGTCCTAACCTCAAGACTTTCATGTTATCAGAATCAGAGTGTGGACAATACCAATGCACTGTACTTTAGTGTGTCTGTATTGTTTACATTCTGATAGCAAGAAAAGTTTGATGTTAGGACGTGTCCAAGGCCTTATAAGAAGGTAGTCATCAGGCGATTTCACTGAATCCGACTCAGGGGTGGTGACATCATCTGGACGCAGAATCCCTTGTCCATATACAAATAAATAATAACTCACAATTTTTGAAAGACTATATAGAAAATTCTACTCAGCCGATTTACATGAAACATGCCATGAAAGAAAGACTGATTCAAGGTCTCAACTTATCTAAATAACATTTTGCTCCTAAGTCACTCCTATTGACAGCGAAGGGGCAAAGATCTTACTCCTTCACTAATGTTAAAGGACCATATATAAACTGTGCCACAAATGTTGATGCACCAAAATCTTGTGCACAGATGATGTCACACCAATAGCCAATTGAGCCTATGGCGGCTGCAGGGATAGTAACCCCTGCATGAGTCTGGGGTTACAGCGTTTACCCGGTAACAGTGAGGCTGGCGTCGCCGTCGCGGCCGGGCAATCAAATCAAGGTTCAAGGTTACTATCACTGTCTGGTCTGGAGTCATGGGGAAGCTTTATGACGTCACCAGATTCTGGCTACGAGCAAATCTTAGGCGGACCCGATCGGACTTAATGGCTACGAGCAGTAGGTTTCGTCCCGATCGGACTTAATGGCTACGAGCTGTAGGCCGACCCGATCGGACTTAATGGCTACAAGCTGTAGGCCGACTCGATCGGACCTAATGGCGGGGTTAGGTTAGGTTAGATTAGTTTAGTTTCATTACCGATAGGAATTAATAGAAAGGAACCGATAGGAAGGAATTAATAGGAATAAAAATAAAGGCAGCGACGGTGACGCCAGCCCCACCATTACCGTTTACCCTCCTTTTTCTGCTGCATTTTACTCTATAAACAGCAATTGTAGATGTTGCCAGATAACAAATATGTACCGTTTTTGAGTCTATACTTAGTGTGAGTTTAGGTTTAGGTTAATGGGCTAGGATTAGACAAGGTCTATTTGGAGCCCATGTCATGTCGTTTAGGTGAGTATAGGAAGGAGGATTTCGTCTCACCTTTCAGTTTGTCTAACAATACACTCACTTATGAAGTAACATTAGTTTACCCTAATTGAAAATCATTGCAATATTGACTTGGGGTTGGCTTTCAGCCAACCCCAAGTCTTTCTGGAAGTACTGTAAGACGAGAGTCAAGACACAGGACAAAGTCGGCAAACTAAACAGGCCTGATCGAACAGAGGCTCAAACGGCAGAGGAGAAGGTGACTGAACTGAATGCTTTCTTCTGCTCAGTATTTGTCCAGGAAGACTTGAAAACCCTGCCAGTCCCATCTGAAGTCAATGAAGCAAGTTTGGAGACTGTGGACATTACACAAACAAAGGTAAAAACCAAGCTTTTTCAGTTGAAGACCTCAAAAACACCAGGTCCAGACTCCATACACCCAAGGGTTCTCAGCGAATTAGCAGAAGAGCTGAGCTACCCCTTAGCACTTCTGTTCCAGAAATCTCTTGAAACAGGGGAACTACCCAATGACTGGAAATTGGCAAATATCACACCAATTCACAAGAAGGGAAGCAAGCGGAATGTAGAAAACTATCGCCCAATCAGTCTGACTTCTCAAGTGAGTAAGGTTCTTGAATCAATTGTAAGAAATGAGATGATGTGTTTCTTTGTAGAAAGTGGGCATCTGTCGGAGTCACAACATGGTTTTGTACCAGGTCGATCATGTGTATCTCAGCTCTTGCAAGTCATGGATGATTGGACCAGTAACTTGGATGCTGGTACACCAGTAGACACAATCTATCTCAACTTTCAAAAAGCTTTCGACTCTGTAGCTCACAAAAGACTACTCATCACCCTTGAAGCTCTCGGTATAAGAGGTCAATTGCTGAACTGGATACAAGGCTTTCTTACTGATCGGAAGCAGAGAGTTGTGTTGGAAGGGACAGCCTCTGACTGGGTACAGGTCATCAGTGGAGTGCCACAAGGTAGTGTTCTTGGGCCCACCTTGTTTGTGGCAGCTGTACACTCCATCCCAAAAGACATCAGAAGCTCTGTGAAGATTTACACTGATGATACCAAGGTGTACAGACCAGTAGGAAGCCAGAGTGATGTACAAGCACTCCAAAGAGATATAGATACCCTGGTAGCATGGACAAAAGGTGGCAACTACCGCTTAACACTGCAAAGTGTAAAGTCATGCACATCGGTGGCTCAAACCAAGCTTTTTACTATATGATGGCAGGCCAAAAGCTTGAAGTCACCACAGAAGAAAGAGACCTGGGCCTCCTTGTTGACAGATCACTGCTGTTTCATGTGCACACTGCTGCTACAGTTGCCAAAGTCTTCCGCACCCTAGGCATCATCAGACAAACTTTCTTGGACCTGAATGAAGTTACTCTTCCACTCTTGTTTAAAGCAATGGTGAGGCCCATCCTTGAGTATGGAAACAGTGTATGGGGACCCACCTTCTGTGGTGATCAAGACAAAGTGGAGAGGGTACTGAGAAGGGCAACCAAGATGGTGAAGTCACTCAAGCATCTCCCATACCAAGAAAGGTTGAAGCAGCTGAGAATGCCAAGCATGTGCTACAGACGTGAGAGAGGAGACATGATTGTGGTGCACCAGCTCCTGACCAACAAGATAAGGATGGACCCCACAAGTTCTTCATTTTGGCTCCAGAGGATGTCATCACAAGGGGACACACTAGGAAGCTGTTGAAACCAGTGGCCAACAAGGTGATTTGCCAACGTTTCTTCTCTCATCGAGTCATCAACTCCTGAAATAGCTTACTGGATGAAGTAGTCAGCGCTGATTCAACAAACAGCTTCAAAAACAGACTGGACAAGCACTGGCAAGACTGTATGTTCAAGACAAGAGAGGAGTCACAGTAATGTACTGAGTGGGAAATCACAGGCTTCAATCCTTGAGCCTACTTTCCTGAAATCCCTGGTATATAAGGTATATATAAGGTATATAATATTTCGCTGTGACCTTGGGCCAAAATAAAACCGATAATCCTTGGTCCTTGACCTACCTCTAAGTCTCTATGAAAATGAAGCAGTTTATTTTAAATTTTAATAGAAATAAGTTTTGTCTTGAAGGTGTGGCTATCTATTAGCTCAATGAAGACATATCCACCCAAAAATGTAATTTTGCGAGTGACAAAACTGAAACAGCAATGTAAACAATGTAAACCAGCAACAATGCAAGTCCCTAGGCAACTCAATGACCTTAGATATAGAAGTAGACCTGTAAAACTCATGCGGATAATAGCATGACGTCACGGGCAGCATGGGGTCTGTCATCATCTTTATCAAGCCACCGATACTTTTTCAAGCCACCGGGGCTTTTTTTAAATTGTAGTTTTGATCTGTCAACATTTCGACATCTTAAATGTGAAAGAAAGGAGTTTAATGCCATATGATGTGTTCGAGAACTTATCATTTTTTTTAGTTGGTTTTTAGAAAGGGACCTGCTGGTGATGACAAAAAAGTTGAAATTATTGCAAACCCATTGGTCGAAAATTATGACGTCTAAAGAACTAAAATTAAACTTATGTGGATAGTAATGACAACTTCAGAATGCAATACGATTCGCGCAAGTTTCGTCTCTTTTGCTATTTCTGATATATGGCAGCATCTACGTCATCACCATTCTCTTAGTAATTGAAATTTGCCAGAAATGTTGCTGAAAGATATCCACTATCCATCCAAAACATAAAGTCTTAGGATATAAATGTGATTTTAGGCTGAAACTAAGTTTTTAGTGCAATGATGTCATTTTTCACATAAAATTCAATCCAAGGGTCGTCACTTACAATGGCAGGTTTAAGCTACCATATTATTTTAACAGTAAGCTTTACAAACAAACGTACATCTTTGCACTACTCGCACATGAAATCACAGCGAGCCATCACACATGAGTATTGACAATTATATGGCAGTTTAATGGGACGTGAAAGGTGCCCGTAGCCGTGTTTTTCAGCTTTATCTAATAATCTTACTATCATTTTAATTGAGGACAGTTGAACTGCTTGAAGTATTGCATTCATCATTTGCATTGACTCAATGAATTGAAGGTGAGGTTGACTGTTGAGTCATTCCATTTTTGAGTGTGTTATTGATGGGTAAAGCTGAATAAGAATGACTTGCCTTAATTTAGGGATTTTACTGGTATTTTCCTGTTTTTGTTCCCTCCTTGTGACATTATTTCTTACTTCCAGGAATTGCACCTTGTTGAGAGGGGGTAGTAGTGTAAACAACTAGTGCTGGACACAACACCAGACTTTTTGGTGATATTCTGCTGTTGCACACCTTTTTACAGACAAATTGTATATATAATACTAATTCTATTGGCAATGCAGAAAATACTGGCACACTTCTGAATGCCAGTAGCATGAAAGTTCAAGTTGTTAACCCCAAGTTAGAGTATAAAAGTTATGTGATGTAAGTGTGAGTTTAGGTTTAGGTTAATGGGTGTATGTGAGTATGAACTATGGTAAAGTTCTAATCACAGAACACATACAAATACTGGACTTACATGTTATCAGTGGTGTAGCATGACTCCAGTGTGTTGGTATCATCTACACCACCAATAGCATAAAGTATTTTGTATTTTGAGCAGGTGGCCACAATTCAAATTGGAGCAATACCTACCTGGGCTAGATCACAGTGCATACAAATTAGAATACAATGCTACTTTAACTTCTTGACTGGTGACTGTCTCAGCTCCTCACAGCTGATACTAAAATGCTTAGTGTCCCTCTGTTGCTGTGATGTACAAGCTTTGGCTCAATCATGCTGAATCCCATGTGTTCCAGAGGAGCTTGCAAAACATCTTTACCAGTTTAGAAGGTTTTAATGATTTTGGTTATAATATAGCCAAAACTGAATCCTTATACCATG
>JAXIVJ010013188.1:0-37979 GCA_036785665.1 Chirona hameri
AGCCAGCAGCGATTCAGTCGGCCGACGAGAGACCAGCAAACGGCTGCAGCGATTCAGTCGGCCAACGAGAGACCAGCGAACGGCTGCAGCGATTCAGTCGGCCGACGAGAGACCAGCGAACAGCCAGCAGCGATTCAGCCGGCCGACGAGAGACCAGCGAACGGCTGCAGCAGCGATTCAGTCGGCCGACGAGAGACCAGCGAACGGCTGCAGCAGCGATTCAGTCGGCCGACGTGAGACCAGCGAACGGCTGCAGCAGCGATTCAGCCGGCCGACGAGAGACCAGCGAACGGCTGCAGCAGCGATTCAGCCGGTCGACGAGAGACCGGCGAACGGGTGCATCAGCGATTCAGTCGGCCGACGAGAGACCAGTGAACAGCCAGCAGCGATTCAACCGGCCGACGAGAGACCAGCGAACGGCTGCAGCAGCGATTCAGCCGACCGACGAGAGACCAGCGAACGGCTGCAGCAGCGATTCAGTCGGCCGACGAGAGACCGGCGAACGGCTGCAACAGCGATTCAGCCGACCGACGAGAGACCAGCGAACGGCTGCAGCGATTCAGTGGGCCGACGAGAGACCAGCGAACAGCTGCTGCAGCGATTCAGTCGGCCAACGAGAGACCGGCGAACGGCTGCAACAGCGATTCAGCCGGCCGACGAAAGACCAGCGAACGGCTGCAGCGATTCAGCCGCCCGACGAGAGACCAGCGAACGGCTGCAGCAGCGATTCAGTCGGCCGACGAGAGACCAGCGAACGGCTGCAGCAGCGATTCAGTCGGCCGACGTGAGACCAGCGAACGGCTGCAGCAGCGATTCAGCCGGCCGACGAGAGACCAGCGAACGGCTGCAGCAGCGATTCAGCCGGTCGACGAGAGACCAGCGAACGGCTGCAGCAGCGATTCAGTCGGCCGACGAGAGACCGGCGAACGGCTGCAACAGCGATTCAGCCGGCCGACGAGAGACCAGCGAACGGCTGCAGCGATTCAGTCGGCCGACGAGAGACCAGCGAACAGCCAGCAGCGATTCAGCCGGCCGACGAGAGACCAGCGAACGGCTGCAGCGATTCAGTCGGCCGACGAGAGACCAGCGAACGGCTGCAGCAGCGATTCAGTCGGCCGACGAGAGACCAGCGAACGGCTGCAGCGATTCAGTCGGCCGACGAGAGACCAGCGAACGGCTGCAGCGATTCAGTCGGCCGACGAGAGACCAGCGAACAGCCAGCAGCGATTCAGCCGGCCGACGAGAGACCAGCGAACGGCTGCAGCGATTCAGTCGGCCGACGAGAGACCAGCGAACGGCTGCAGCAGCGATTCAGTCGGCCGACGAGAGACCAGCGAACGGCTGCAGCGATTCAGTCGGCCGACGAGAGACCAGCGAACGGCTGCAGCGATTCAGTCGGCCGACGAGAGACCAGCGAACGGCTGCTGCAGCGATTCAGCCGACTGACCGAGAACCTTTCCTCTCCCTGGCGGTCATCACTCACGGCGATAGTGCTGCCCTCTGCAAATTATTCCTTCATTTATCCGTTAGAGGCGCTAACATCTACCCAACCTTTGTCTACACGGGTTGAGAATATCAAACTACCATGGGGGCTGAGCTACTAATCAGTGGTCAGTGGTCAAGGGCGTAGGTGGGGGGGGGGGGGGCATGCCCTCCCACCCTGGAGGCCAGGCGGACCCTCTGGCGACCGAGCGAAGGCCCCCTGGGGCCGAAGGCGCCAGTGTTTTGGATGGTGTCCGGCGCCCGCAAGACGCCTTACTAGTGGTGTCAATCGGTTACCGAAATTTTGGTAACCGAACAAATGCTGTGACCAATTTGGTAATCGGTTGGTCATGCTTGCACATTTTTGGACACTTTTCGGTCAGCCTAATCTTAAACAATTCACTTTGTTATCACACTTTACACATTATATCCAGCAACTTCGCTCCCAATTCAATCAATTAATGTAAATACTCAATAAAACACATGATTATTATAACAAGATGGAAGATATAGTGGTGACAAGAGGAAGTGAGGTCCTTAAAAATAGATATTGTATTGTATACCATCTGAAGTAGCAAGTACAAACCAGTAACCAGTATGCCCCTCCAATTTTGGCCAGATAAAATTGATTTCTTCCTATGTATGTATTTATGTAATATGTAATATGCTGCAAATTGATATGAAATGATTGAGGTCACATTTTTCCATCCTGTTTGCAATGTGCTTTCGGTCTTGCTCGCAGCATCCACTACTTTGCTTTGTAAATGTATTTGGTTCTTTTTTTCACAATTATTCTGTCTTTTTGGGAACTGTCCATGTGTGTTGTATGATGTTGAACAAGGATATTTTTGCCAGTGTGTTATCTACATAAATAAGTCTAAAATGTTCAAATCGGTCAATTTTTGGATATTGGATATGGGCTTCAACCCAAATCGGTCGGTATTCGGTCAACCGAAATGCCTTGCCTTCGGTATCGTTTTGGAATCGGTCAGGATTGGGGGGAATCGGTCAGGATTTGGGGGGAATCGGTCAGGATTTGGGGGGGAATCGGTCAGGATTTGGGGGGGAAATGGCATCATAATGTCGCATACAAGAACGCCCTACGCCTTACGTCGCATAAAAGAACGCCCTACGCCTTACGTCGCATAAAAGAACGCCCTACGCCTTACGTCGCATAAAAGAACGCCCTACGCCTTACGTCGCATACAAGAACGCCCTACGCCTTACGTCGCATAAAAGAACGCCCTACGCCTTACGTCGCATACAAGAACGCCCTACGCCTTACGTCGCATAAAAGAACGCCCTACGCCTTACGTCGCATAAAAGAACGCCCTACGCCTTACGTCGCATAAAAGAACGCCCTACGCCTTACGTCGCATAAAAGAACGCCCTACGCCTTACGTCGCATAAAATAACGCCCTACGCCTTACGTCGCATAAAAGAACGCCCTACGCCTTACGTCGCATAAAAGAACGCCCTACGCCTTACGTCGCATAAAAGAACGCCCTACGCCTTACGTCGCATAAAAGAACGCCCTACGCCTTACGTCGCATAAAAGAACGCCCTACGCCTTACGTCGCATAAAAGAACGCCCTACGCCTTACGTCGCATAAAAGAACGCCCTACGCCTTACGTCGCATAAAAGAACGCCCTACGCCTTACGTCGCATAAAAGAACGCCCTACGCCTTACGTCGCATAAAAGAACGCCCTACGCCTTACGTCGCATAAAAGAACGCCCTACGCCTTACGTCGCATAAAAGAACGCCCTACGCCTTACGTCGCATAAAAGAACGCCCTACGCCTTACGTCGCATAAAAGAACGCCCTACGCCTTACGTCGCATAAAAGAACGCCCTACGCCTTACGTCGCATAAAAGAACGCCCTACGCCTTACGTCGCATAAAAGAACGCCCTACGCCTTACGTCGCATAAAAGAACGCCCTACGCCTTACGTCGCATAAAAGAACGCCCTACGCCTTACGTCGCATAAAAGAACGCCCTACGCCTTACGTCGCATAAAAGAACGCCCTACGCCTTACGTCGCATAAAAGAACGCCCTACGCCTTACGTCGCATAAAAGAACGCCCTACGCCTTACGTCGCATAAAAGAACGCCCTACGCCTTACGTCGCATAAAAAAACGCCCTACGCCTTACGTCGCATAAAAGAACGCCCTACGCCTTACGTCGCATAAAAGAACGCCCTACGCCTTACGTCGCATAAAAGAACGCCCTACGCCTTACGTCGCATAAAAGAACGCCCTACGCCTTACGTCGCATAAAAGAACGCCCTACGCCTTACGTCGCATAAAAGAACGCCCTACGCCTTACGTCGCATAAAAGAACGCCCTACGCCTTACGTCGCATACAAGAACGCCCTACGCCTTACGTCGCATAAAAGAACGCCCTACGCCTTACGTCGCATAAAAGAACGCCCTACGCCTTACGTCGCATAAAAGAACGCCCTACGCCTTACGTCGCATAAAAGAACGCCCTACGCCTTACGTCGCATAAAAGAACGCCCTACGCCTTACGTCGCATAAAAGAACGCCCTACGCCTTACGTCGCATAAAAGAACGCCCTACGCCTTACGTCGCATAAAAGAACGCCCTACGCCTTACGTCGCATAAAAGAACGCCCTACGCCTTACGTCGCATAAAAGAACGCCCTACGCCTTACGTCGCATAAAAGAACGCCCTACGCCTTACGTCGCATAAAAGAACGCCCTACGCCTTACGTCGCATAAAAGAACGCCCTACGCCTTACGTCGCATAAAAGAACGCCCTACGCCTTACGTCGCATAAAAGAACGCCCTACGCCTTACGTCGCATAAAAGAACGCCCTACGCCTTACGTCGCATAACAGAACGCCCTACGCCTTACGTCGCATAAAAGAACGCCCTACGCCTTACGTCGCATAAAAGAACGCCCTACGCCTTACGTCGCATAAAAGAACGCCCTACGCCTTACGTCGCATAAAAGAACGCCCTACGCCTTACGTCGCATAAAAGAACGCCCTACGCCTTACGTCGCATAAAAGAACGCCCTACGCCTTACGTCGCATAAAAGAACGCCCTACGCCTTACGTCGCATACAAGAACGCCCTACGCCTTACGTCGCATAAAAGAACGCCCTACGCCTTACGTCGCATAAAAGAACGCCCTACGCCTTACGTCGCATAAAAGAACGCCCTACGCCTTACGTCGCATAAAAGAACGCCCTACGCCTTACGTCGCATAAAAGAACGCCCTACGCCTTACGTCGCATAAAAGAACGCCCTACGCCTTACGTCGCATAAAAGAACGCCCTACGCCTTACGTCGCATAAAAGAACGCCCTACGCCTTACGTCGCATAAAAGAACGCCCTACGCCTTACGTCGCATAAAAGAACGCCCTACGCCTTACGTCGCATAAAAGAACGCCCTACGCCTTACGTCGCATAAAAGAACGCCCTACGCCTTACGTCGCATAAAAGAACGCCCTACGCCTTACGTCGCATAAAAGAACGCCCTACGCCTTACGTCGCATAAAAGAACGCCCTACGCCTTACGTCGCATAAAAGAACGCCCTACGCCTTACGTCGCATAAAAGAACGCCCTACGCCTTACGTCGCATAAAAGAACGCCCTACGCCTTACGTCGCATAAAAGAACGCCCTACGCCTTACGTCGCATAAAAGAACGCCCTACGCCTTACGTCGCATAAAAGAACGCCCTACGCCTTACGTCGCATAAAAGAACGCCCTACGCCTTACGTCGCATAAAAGAACGCCCTACGCCTTACGTCGCATAAAAGAACGCCCTACGCCTTACGTCGCATAAAAGAACGCCCTACGCCTTACGTCGCATAAAAGAACGCCCTACGCCTTACGTCGCATAAAAGAACGCCCTACGCCTTACGTCGCATAAAAGAACGCCCTACGCCTTACGTCGCATAAAAGAACGCCCTACGCCTTACGTCGCATAAAAGAACGCCCTACGCCTTACGTTGCATAAAAGAACGCCCTACGCCTTACGTCGCATAAAAGAACGCCCTACGCCTTACGTCGCATACAAGAACGCCCTACGCCTTACGTCGCATAAAAGAACGCCCTACGCCTTACGTCGCATAAAAGAACGCCCTACGCCTTACGTCGCATAAAAGAACGCCCTACGCCTTACGTCGCATAAAAGAACGCCCTACGCCTTACGTCGCATAAAAGAACGCCCTACGCCTTACGTCGCATAAAAGAACGCCCTACGCCTTACGTCGCATAAAAGAACGCCCTACGCCTTACGTCGCATAAAAGAACGCCCTACGCCTTACGTCGCATAAAAGAACGCCCTACGCCTTACGTCGCATAAAAGAACGCCCTACGCCTTACGTCGCATAAAAGAACGCCCTACGCCTTACGTCGCATAAAAGAACGCCCTACGCCTTACGTCGCATAAAAGAACGCCCTACGCCTTACGTCGCATAAAAGAACGCCCTACGCCTTACGTCGCATAAAAGAACGCCCTACGCCTTACGTCGCATAAAAGAACGCCCTACGCCTTACGTCGCATAAAAGAACGCCCTACGCCTTACGTCGCATAAAAGAACGCCCTACGCCTTACGTCGCATAAAAGAACGCCCTACGCCTTACGTCGCATAAAAGAACGCCCTACGCCTTACGTCGCATAAAAGAACGCCCTACGCCTTACGTCGCATAAAAGAACGCCCTACGCCTTACGTCGCATAAAAGAACGCCCCACGCCTTACGTCGCATAAAAGAACGCCCTACGCCTTACGTCGCATAAAAGAACGCCCTACGCCTTACGTCGCATAACAGAACGCCCACGAACCGACACAATCGTAACACGAATAAATAACAGCACTTGCTTAGTCTGTTAAAGGCATGTATATGTAAATACGTAGAAAGGGGCCCCGCCAGTGTGTATAGGGCCCTCTACAAGCTTTTAAAGGGACCTGCCGATCTGCAGAGGGCCCACTATCGGCATTTAGAGGGCCCCTCCCGGTTGTAGAGGGTCCTCTGTCGGCCTTTATTGGCCCTGCCAATCTGTAGAGGGTCCCTGCCGATATAGAGAGGGCCCTCTGTGTCGGCCTTTAGAGGACCCTGCCGATCTGTAGATCGCCCTGCTAATCTGTAGAGGGCCTCTGTCCGCATTTATAGGGCCCTGTCGACTTGTAGAGGGCCCTCTTCCAGACTTAAGGGGCCCTGTCGATCTGCAGAGTGTCCCAGCCTTCTCCTGACCTTTAGAGGGCCCTGCCGATCTGTAGAGGGCCCTCTGCCGGCCTTTAGAGGGCCCTTCCAGCATGTAAAGCGCCCTATAAAAGTTGTGTCTGATGCCGACCTGTAAAAGGCCCTCTTCCAGCCTTTAGGGGCCCTGTCGATCTGCAGAGTCCAATCTATTGAGGGCTCTCAGCCGGCCTTTAGATGGCCCTGCCGACCTTTAGATGGCCCTGCCGGCCTTTAGAGGGTCCTGCCGATCTGTAGATCGCCCTGCCAATCTGCAGAGGGCCTCTGTCGGGATTTAGAGGGCCCTGCCGACCTGTAGAGGGCCCTCTCACAGTATGTAGGGGCTCTGTCGATAAGCAGTGTCCCAGCCAATCTGTAGAGGGCCCTCTGCTGGCCTTTAGAGGGCCCTGCTGATCTGTAGAGTGAGTGTAGAGGGCCTTCTGACGGCCTTTAGAGGGTCCTGCCGATCTGAAGATGGTCATCTGCCGGCATTTAGATGCCCCTGCCGATCTGTAGAGGGCCCTCTGCTGGCCTTTGGAGTCCTGTGGTGGTAGAGGTGGTCTGCCGGTCGAGCGCCGGCGAGGCTCTCGAAGGAACAGGGGGGTCGCCGAACATTTTTGAGTGGGAGGTCGGCTGAAACGACGAAAAAAAAATGCACCCCCATTGTTTTGCGTGTATTAAGCCTTTGCAGCATTTTTTAATGTGGATTTTCATGTTATAGTAGGTACAGCGGTGTCGATTTGTCAAAATTATTGGGGGCCGAACAGGGGCGTCCAGGGGGCCTATATCAGCGCCATGGTTTTGCCAAAACGACTGAAATCGGCCAAAAATAACACATTTCATGATTGTAAAATACAATTTAAGGAATAGGTACAACAAGTTTGTTTTCAATCAGTTCTTCACGGAAAAATAAAGCCATACGAGTTTTGACCTTGTGTCGGACGGCGCCTCAAACCAAAGTTTTGGCCGAGCCTCCGACCGACCAATGGCTTTCAGAATGGCCGAGAATCACAGAATCTCAAACTGGCACAGGACCCTCTCGGGCCTGGCAATGGCTCTCTGGGATAATCCTAGGGAATTCTCAGACATTGCAAAGGCCCTCTCAGGCTCCTCTCAAGCCTCGTAAGGACCCTTTCAGACTAGCATATAGGTAAAGCCTTTCCACACCTGACAAACACCAAGGGGCCTCTCAAACCGGACGATGGCCCTCTCAGGTCGATCGACGATTCTCTCAAAGAAGCGGATGTTCATTGTTCCTCTCTTACCGACTTAGGCTCTCAGGCCGGAAAAGCGCCCTTTTAGATCGATTGAGGGTCCTCTCAAAGTGGCAAACGGCCATTTCAAGTCGGCATGGGTCCCTCCCAGGCTTGGGAAAAGTTCTACGCTTCGGCGTGAATAATCGTTTTCGTTATGCCAGAACAGCAAAAAAAACTACTTTGGAGGGGCCAAAGCCCAGTCACACAATTCTAAACAAATAATCGTATTTTGCTTTGTCATGCAAGAATAGGTGATTCAAAACAAACTTCCCTTTGTAAAAAAAAATGCGTAGATTTACACTTAAATTAGGAAATGCGCCATGTTTTGGCCGACTGGGGGTTTATTTGATTTACTGGGGGAGCGTCCCCCCTCACGAACTTTCGCAATTGCTCAAAACCAATAGCGCTATCAAAGTGAAACTTTAAGTACCTTTTCTCACATCAATTTTACGTCTTCCTGTGCAACAATGAAGCAATTTCGTAGGGAAAAAAATAGTTGAGATATAGCGAATTTAGTAATGTCACTACGCACGAGTTGGACAACAAAAAAATCAGCTAAAATCTAACAGACCGTACAAAAGTCATATTTTGAAGAACAAAATACAATATAAAAAACTCAAAAGATAAAAAAAAATGGCAAGGGCTACAAAATGATTATCTCGGAGTTTTGGAAATTTTATTTTTGACCCCCAAAACAAAACAAAAACTATTTGTTTAAATGCCCACAAATTCAATTTTTTCAAAGATATTAAAAACCGTTTTAAATATTAGAGAACCACATATGGGCAATTCCTATAAAAAATACTGACTTATGGCTTCTAAAGTATGGGAAACTCATGACGCATTTTTTTGTATTATTGTTTTTGGGTTATGTATAATCAGTTGCGAAGAAATTAACCCGCGCACTGCAGGGGGTGGGTTGATTTCCGCCCCCCCCCCCTCAGGTTTTTCAAAGATAGCGAAAAAAACGGCGGCGCTGCGCGCCGCCGGGTTTTGGTACACCTGTTAGGACATCAATTGCGCACACTTTGAAGGAAAAAATATACTCGGGTCATCTCAGGTCAGGTCACCAGACCAGGTCAAGTGACGCCACCACCAAAAATGTTTGCAGTTGTGCCAAAGCCAGAGTTTTTCACCGATCAGGTTGAAACTTACAAGATGTTATGAGGGCATCAGTACTTACAGTTCGTTTATCTCGGAATTTTGACATCGGTGACCTAAGGTCAGGTCAATTTCGTAACCTCCCATAATAAGTCAATGGGGAAATATACAAATGCTTCCTATTTCAAGGATATGCATGATACTAGTCCAATTACTTCTGGATCATGTTATTATAGGATATTCTTAATGATCCAAGTGTAAGTTTTGTTCAGTGACCCCTATTGGGTCATTTGAGGTCATGTGAGGTCATCATCACTTTTTTGTCAATCATTCTCGACATAATGAAGATAGAGAAGTAAAACAGACATCAATGTGTTTGTCTCATCGAGACACGTTTTCCCATATGCAACATGTCCTACTTGGGTCACCACTTGACCTTGACCTTAGGTGAAATTGTTAAGTTAACTTAACAAGGTCACCATATATATCATTCAAAGCGCCTTGACAATATAAACACAATAGCGCAAACAGTTTTCCGTTATCTTTATTACTTAAAAGGTTAATAGCAAAAACGATTTAGCAAAAAAACGGCATTTTTTTCCTTTTTGACCTCTGGAGCCTCAAATATTGATCTGAGATCAAATCTGAGGGCACCTTAGCGATTACAAATTTCTCTGGCTGGCGTTTTCTTTTTTCCGTTTGTTTCTAACTATCATCGTTTCTGAGATATATGGGAATTTCTGAAGCGATATCCTAAAACAGGAAAAACTGGCAAATTTGACCTTTGATGACCTCTGGTGACCTCAATTTTGACCTGACCTAAAATAACACTGAAATACTTTCGATAGAACATGTATGAAGCTATCAAATGTCTTTTTCCGCTTTTCGCTACGTTGCGTAGTTTTCGAGATCTCAGGGGGGGGGGCGGAAATCAACAGTTCGTGTTCGGCGCAGTGCGCGGGTTAACGTCACCGCTGCATTTCTAAGGTAAAACTGGCCCACCAGGCCCAGAAACATGCGTTTGTATTTATATTCATCAATTTCAAATTTTGACCTTATGTGACCTGACCTTGACCTAAGTTTGACACTAACTACACTTAAAAGAAGTCAGGTGGTAAAATGACTATCACTATCGAATTATACGTGTAACATAACCCATAAAACATATGTCACATGACTTTCGTATATATTTTGCACATGGTGACTTTCTGTGACATTGCCATTGACCTTGATCTTTTGCCAACATTCTTACTTTAGCTTATGCGAGATGTGTATTATATCTTTGAGAGCACTTTGGGTGATCATGGTCGCAATCGAAGGCTTTGAAAGGATAGTACCTATGTATGTCCCATACCCTCAAATATATCGATTTTGACCTTTGACCTGACCGTGACCTGACATGTGACCTCAATGTGAATCTTTCAAGAATGCTTTAGATGTGCTTCATTGAGAGCTTTCGAATGCCGCATTGCGCGTCTCGCTGCGATCATTACTTCGGAAGATCCCCCTCCCCAGTCAATGGCGTTCGGCTGAGACCCCCAGTCAAGGGCGGGTTAATTTTATTGACAGATGACAGCCAGAATGGACGTGTGGCTAAATTTCCAAATTTAGCTTGAAAATGACATCTTTGCCTACACATAGGCGTACCCAAGGGGGGGGGGGCAAACGGGGCAATTGCCGCCCCCCCCCCCTGAAGGTCCGTACGAGCCCCCCTTTTCCGTATGTGCCCCTTTGGAAATAGGGTCCGAAGGGGCTCTTCTTCCATTTTTATTTAGAAAAAAATGAATACTTTTTCATTTTTATGAAAAAATGTTGAAATTTTTTCGAAATAAAAATGGAAGAAGAGCCCTTCGGACCCTATTTCCAAAGGGGCACATACGGAAAAGGGGCTCGTACGGACCTTCAGGAGGGGGGGGGGGCAATTGCCCCGTTTCCCCCCCCCCCTGGGTACGCCTATGTGTAGGTAAAGATGTCATTTTCAAGCTAAATTTGGAAATTTAGCCACACGTCCATTCTGGCTGTCATCTGTCAATAAAATTAACCCGCCCTTGACTGGGGTCTCAGCCGAACGCCATTGCCTGGGGGAGGGGGATCTTCCGAAGTAATGATCGCAGCGAGACGCGCAAGGCGGCATTCGAAAGCTCTCAATGAAGCACATCTAAAGCGTTCTCGAAAAGTTCACATTGAGGTCACATGTCAGGTCACGGTCAGGTCAAAGGTCAAAATCGATATATTTGAGTGTATGGGACATACATAGGTACTATCCATTCAAAGCCTTCGATTGCGACCACCATCACCCAAAGTGCTCTCAAATGTATAATACACATCTCGCATGAGCTAAAGTAAGATTGTTGGCAAAAGGTCAAAGTCCATGTCAATGTCACAAAACGTCACCATGTGCAAAATATATACGCAAGTCATGCGACATATGTTTTATGGGTTATGTTACACATTCAATTCGATAGTGATAGTCATTTTACCACCTGACTTCATTTAAGTGAAGTAAGTGTCAAACTCAGGTCAAGATCAGGTCACATAAGGTCAAAATTTGAAATTGATTAATATAAATACAAACGCATGCTTCTGGGCCAGTTTTACCTTAGAAATGCAGCGGTGCCGTTCATTTCTTCGCAGCTGATTATACATAACCCAAAAACAATAATACAAAAAATGCGTCATGAGTTACCCATACTTTAGAAGCCATAAGTCAGTCAAAATGGTGTTGTTTTAGTAATTGCCCATATGTGGTTCTCTAATATTTAACACGGTTTTTAATATCTTTGATAAAAAATTAATTTGTGGGCATTTAAACAAATAGTTTTTTTTTTTGGGGGGGGGGGGGTAAAAAAACATACTTTAGAAGCCATAAGTCAGTCAAAATGGTGTTTTTTTATTAATTGCCCATATGTGGTTCTCTAATATTTAACACGGTTTTTAATATCTTTGAGGAAAAAAAAATGAATATGTGGGCATTGTTTTAAACAAATAGTTTTTTTTTGGGGGGGGGGGTAAAAAAAAAATCCGAGATAATCATTTTGTAGCCCTTGCCATTTCTTATCTTTTGAGGTTTTTATTGTATTTTTTTCTTCAAAATCTGACCTTTGTACGGTCTGTTAGATTTTAGCTGATTTTTTTTTGGTCAAACTCGTGCGTAGTGACATTACTAAATTCGCTATATCTCAACTATTTTTTGTCTACGAAATTGCTGCACTGCTGCACAGGAAGACGTAAAATTGATGTGAGAAAAGGTACTCAAAGTTTCACTTTGATAGCGCTATTGGTTTTGAGCAATTGCGAAAGTTCGTGAGGGGGACGCTCCCCCAGTCAATCAAAGCAACCCCCAGTCGGCAAAAACATGGCGCATTTCCTAATTTAAATGTAAATCTACGCATTTTTTACAAAGGGAAGTTTGTTTTAAATCACCTATTCCTTCATGAAAAAGCAAAATCCGATTTTGTTTAAAAGAATTGTGTGACTGGGCTTTGGCCCCTCCAAAGTAGCTTTCTACTGGTCTGGCATAACGAAAACGATTATTCACGCCGAAGCGTAGAACTTTTCCCAGCCTGGGAGGGACCCATGCCGACTTGAGATGGCCGTTTACCACTTTGAGAGGACCCTCAATCGATCTAAAAGGGCGCTTTTCCGGCCTGAGAGCCTAAGTCGGTAAGAGAGGAACAATGAACATCCGCTTCTTTGAGAGAATCGTCGATCGACCTGAGATGGCCATCGTCCGGTCTGAGGGGCCCCTTGGTGTTTGTCAGGTGTGGAAAGGCTTTACCTATATGCTAGTCTGAAAGGGTCCTTACGAGACCTGAGAGGAGCCTGAGAGGGCCTTTGCAATGTCTGAGAATTCCCTAGGATTATCCCAGAGAGCCATTGCCAGGCCCGAGAGGGTCCTGTGCCAGTTTGAGATTCTGTGATTCTCGGCCATTCTGAAAGCCATTGGTCGGTCGGAGGCTCGGCCAAAACTTTTGTTTAAGGCGCCGTCCGACAGAAGATCAAAACTCGTGTGGCTTTATTTTTCCGTTGAGAACTGATTGAAAACAAACTTGTTGTACCTATTCCTTAAATTGTATTTTTAAATCATGAAATGTGTTATTTTTGGCCGATTTCAGTCGTTTTGGCAAAAACATGGCGCTGATATAGGCCCCCCTGGACGACCCTGTTCGGCCCCCAATAATTTTGACAAATCGACACCGCTGTACCTACTATAACATGAAAATCCACATTAAAAAATGCTGCAAAGGCTTAATACACGCAAAACAATGGGGGTGCATTTTTTTCGTCGTTTCAGCCGACCTCCCACTCAAAAATGTTCGGCGACGCCCCTGTTCCTTCGAGAGCCTCGCCGGCGCTCGACCGGCAGACCACCTCTACCACCACAGGACTCTAAAGGCCAGCAGAGGGCCCTCTACAGATCGGCAGGGGCATCTAAATGCCGGCAGATGACCATCTTCAGATCGGCAGGACCCTCTAAAGGCCGTCAGAGGGCCCTCTACACTCACTCTACAGATCAGCAGGGCCCTCTAAAGGCCAGCAGAAGGTCCTCTACAGATTGGCTGGGACACTCTGCTGATCGACAGAGCCCCTAAAGACTGGAAGAGGGCCCTCTACAGGTCGAAAGGGCCCTCTAAATGCTGGCAGAGGCCCTCTGCAGATTGGCAGGCCGATATACAGATCGGCAGGGCCCTCTAAAGGCCGGCAGGGTCCTCAAGGCCGACATGGCCCTCTAAAGGCCGGAAGCGCCCTCTAAAGGCCGGCAGGGCCATCTAAAGGCCGGAAGAGAGCCCTCTATAGATTGGCTGGGGCACTCTGCAGATCGACAGGGCCCCTAAAGGCTGGAAGAGGGCCTTCTACAGGTCGGCATCAGACACAACTTTTATAGGGCCCTTTGCATGTTGGAAGGGCCCTCAAAAGGCCGACAGCGGGCCCTCTACAGATCGGCAGGGCGATCTACAGATCGGCAGGGTCCTCTAAAGGCCGACGCAGAGGGCCCTCTCTATATCGGCAGGGACCCTCTACAGGTCGACAGGGCCCTCTAAATGCCGACAGCGGCCCTCTACAGATTAGCAGGGACCCTCTACAGATCGGCAGGGCCCTATAAAGGCCGACAGAGGACCCTCTACAACCAGAGGGGCCCTCTAAATGCCGATAGTGGGCCCTCTGCAGATCGGCAAGGCCCTTTAAAAGCTTGTAGAAGGCCCTATCCATACTGGCTGGGGCCCTTCCTACGTATTTACATATACATGCCTTTAAAAAACTAAGCAAGTGCTGTTATTTATTCGTGTTACGATTTTGTCGGTTCGTGGGCGTTCTTTTATACGACGTAAGGCGTCTTGCGGGCGCCTGCCACCATCCAAAACACTGGAGCCTTCGGCCCCAAGGGGCCCTCGCTCGGTCGCCAGAGGGGCCGGCCTGGCCTCCAGGGTGGGGGGGGGGAGACATGGCCCCTTGCCCCCCCCCCCCCCCCCCCCCCCCCTGCCTACGCCCTTGACCACTGACCACTGACTAGTAGCTCAACACCCATGGTAGTTTGATATTCTCAACCCGTGTAGACAAAGGTTGGGTAGATGCTAGCGCCTCTAACGGATAAATGAATGACTAATTTGCAGAGGGCAGCACTATCGCCGTCAGTGATGACCGCCAGGGAAAGGAAAGGTTCTCGGTCGATCGGCTGAATCGCTGCAGTCGTTCGCTGGTCTCTCGTCGGCCGACTGAATCGCTGCTGCAGCCGTTCGCTGGTCTCTCGTCGGCCGACTGAATTGCTGCAGCCGTTCGCTGGTCTCTCGTCAGCCGACTAATCGCTGCTGCAGCCGTTCGCTGGTCTCTCGTCGGCCGACTGAATCGCTGCTGCAGCCGTTCGCTGGTCTCTCGTCGGCCGACTGAATCGCTGAAGCCGTTCGCTGGTCTCTCGTCGGCCGACTGAATCGCTGCTGCAGCCGTTCGCTGGTCTCTCGTCGGCCGACTGAATCGCTGCTGGCCGTTCGCTGGTCTCTCGTCGGCCGACTGAATCACTGCTGCAGCCGTTCGCTGGTCTCTCGTCGGCCAACTGAATCGCTGCTGCAGCCGTTCGCTGGTCTCTCGTCGGCCGACTGAATCGCTGCTGGCCGTTCGCTGGTCTATCGTCGGTCGACTGAATCGCTGAAGCCGTTCGCTGGTCTCTCGTCGGCCGACTGAATCTCTGAAGCCGTTCGCTGGTCTCTCGTCGGCCGACTGAATTGCTGCAGCCGTTCGCTGGTCTCTCGTCAGCCGACTGAATCGCTGCTGGCCGTTCACTGGTCTCTCGTCGGTCGGCTGAATTGCTGCAGCCGTTCGCTGGTCTCTCGTCGGCCGACTGAATCGCTGCTTCAGCCGTTCGCTTGTCTCTCGTCGGCCGACTGAATCGCTGAAGCCGTTCGCTGGTCTCTCGTCGGCCGACTGAATCGCTGCTGCAGCCGTTCGCTTGTCTCTCGTCGGCCGACTGAATCGCTGCTGCAGCCGTTCGCTGGTCTCTCGTCGTCCGATTGAATCGCTGCTGCTGTTCGCTGGTCTCTCGTCGGCCGACTGAATCGCTGCAGGCGTTCGCTGGTCTCTCGTCGGCCGATTGAATCGCTGCTGCTGTTCGCTGGTCTCTCGTCGGCCGATTGAATCGCTGCAGCCGTTCGTTGGTCTCTCGTCGGCCGACTGAATCGCTGCTGGCTGTTCGCTGGTCTCTCGTTGGCCGACTGAATCGTTGCTGGCCGTTCGCTGGTGTCTCGTCGGCCGACTGAATCGCTGCAGCCGTTCGCTGGTCTCTCGTCGGGCGGCTGAATCGCTGCAGCTGTTCGCTGGTCTCTCGTCGGCCGACTGAATCGCTGCTGCAGGCGCTCGCTGGTCTCTCGTCGGCCGACTGAATCGCTGCTGCAGCCGTTCGCTGGTCTCTCGTCGGTCGACTGAATCGCTGCTGCAGCCGTTCGCTGGTCTCTCGTCGGTCGGCTGAATCGCTGCTGCAGCCGTTCGCTGGTCTCTCGTCGGCCGACTGAATCGCTGCTGCAGCCGTTCGCTGGTCTCTCGTTGGCCGACTGAATCGCTGCTGGCCATTCGCTGGTGTCTCGTCGGCCGACTGAATCGCTGCAGCCGTTCGCTGGTCTCTCGTCGGGCGGCTGAATCGCTGCTGGCCGTTCGCTGGTCTCTCGTCGGCCGACTGAATCGCTGCTGCAGCCGTTCGCTGGTCTCTCGTTGGCCGACTGAATCGCTGCTGGCCGTTCGCTGGTGTCTCGTCGGCCGACTGAATCGCTGCAGCCGTTCGCTGGTCTCTCGTCGGGCGGCTGAA
Organism: Chirona hameri; assembly: GCA_036785665.1. Lineage (NCBI taxonomy): Eukaryota > Metazoa > Arthropoda > Thecostraca > Balanomorpha > Balanidae > Chirona > Chirona hameri. Next base: position 16,345 of record JAXIVJ010013188.1, read on the forward strand.
TCGCTGCAGCTGTTCGCTGGTCTCTCGTCGGCCGACTGAATCGCTGCTGCAGCCGTTCGCTGGTCTCTCGTCGGTCGGCTGAATCGCTGCTGCAGCCGTTCGCTGGTCTCTCGTCGGTCGGCTGAATCGCTGCTGCAGCCGTTCGCTGGTCTCTCGTCGGTCGGCTGAATCGCTGCTGCAGCCGTTCGCTGGTCTCTCGTCGGTCGGCTGAATCGCTGCTGCAGCCGTTCGCTGGTCTCTCGTCGGCCGACTGAATCGCTGCTGCAGCCGTTCGCTGGTCTCTCGTCGGCCGACTGAATCGCTGCAGCCGTTCGCTGGTCTCTCGTCGGCCGTCTGAATCGCTGCTGCAGCCGTTCGCTGGTCTCTCGTCGGCCGACTGAATCGCTGCTGGCCTTTCGCTGGTCTCTCGTCGGCCGACTGAATCGCTGCAGGCGCTCGCTGGTCTCTCGTCGGCCGACTGAATCGCTGCTGGCCGTTCGCTGGTCTCTCGTCGGCCGACTGAATCGCTGCAGCTGTTCGCTGGTCTCTCGTCGGCCGACTGAATCGCTGCTGGCTGCTCGCTGGTCTCTCGTCGGCCGACTGAATCGCTGCTGGCTGCTCGCTGGTCTCTCGTCGGCCGACTGAATCGCTGCTGCCGTTCGCTGGTCTCTCGTCGGCCGGCTGAATCGCTGCTGGCTGTTCGCTGGTCGGATGTCCTGCTGACGCCAGCTGCAGACGAGGCGTGTGATACACCTCTCTATGAGCTATTATTTCCCTCGCTGCTCCGTCTGACGGAAGGGACTCTGTGGGCCACCCAGTCACCGGGTCACCGGGTCACCGGATCACCGGGTCACCGGGTCACCGGGTCATGTATACCACTTCACATCAATGTTAACCCTCGACCATGCATAACACATTGATTGACCCTTGCCAGTCGAAACTGCTTTATCTTAACTAAACCATGCGCTTAAACTAAACATGCGCTTCTGAATACCTAGTTAAGGGGACTATCCCACCCTTAACATTATATTTGAGTTGAGATAGCCATTGTGATGGCTTGGCATTGAAATTAAGTATGGTAGCAGTTAAAACAACCACAATGATCTAAACAAAAATATATTCGAGTTTGATTTTGACATCTGTAAAAAATAAGGCCCATGTGTATTTGAATAGGGCCTCTAAACCGACATCGTCGTCTCTCTTTATCCAACTGGTAATGATAGCGACTTGTTTTAAGGTCAGCCTTGGAATATTTTCGTCTTTCATTTCCCGATCCCCGGGTGGTTCGCAATCTAGAGGCTAGCACATCAGCTGGAGTTGTTGCAGCAGTTGGCCGCCAGGGACCGCTAGTGAGCCAGGGTGTTATGACGTCACAAGCAAGTGGTACCAGTTAAATATTTAACGCTAAATATTTATTTGTAAATCAATCAGTCAATCAATCAATATTTAGTGGTACCAGTTGCTTACGACGTCATAACACCTGGCTCACTAGCGGTCCCTGGCGACCAACTGCTGCAACAACTCCAGCTGATTGTGCTAGCCAATCTTCTGCGCAATATAATTTCTGCGCAATGGATGTCTACCAAAAAATTGATGTGTAACAGGGGGGGGGGGGGCGGATTCCCACCTCCCCACCCCCCGGAGCTCTCGAGATCTACCCGTCTGATTTTCAAAAATCAAACGGCATATTATTCCCCTCAACACGATCTACATTTCTAACCAATAAAAAATCCGAAATTTTTGATAGGGGGCAACAGGGGGGCAAAAACCACATTTTGAGGTATTTGTGATCCAACACAGCTGTCATGCTTATCAACCGATTGTAACGCAATCAATGGGGATCGATAGAGAATGAATTGGAAATTAATATGTGGCGGTGACTTTTGAAAATTAAAAAAATCATAGGCGTGTGCAGGTCACTCAATATGGGGGTGAAGTATATGCGTAATAAAACCATTTTTTGATGTTGTTTTTTGATAAATGAAATGGTGTATTATTGTTACAGACAAAACAGTTATTAAACATATGTTTTGCCATAGGCGGTACCAGGTTAGTGAAAAAGGGAGGTCAAACAGGACAAAAAATGGTAACCGCAGGCAAGTTGCCACCCAGCACTATAAATAAGTTACTGATCGTGGATAGTTCCTTTTTGCATGTTGTACTTCATCATAGGCGTATCCAGCATCCAAACTGGGGAGGCGCAAGACCTTTTGATAGGTTTAGTATCCGCTATTATGATACTAACTAGTCAACAGTGACTATTTCACCTACAACTTCAATTCACATTGTTTACCCCTCGTTTTACCCTACCTGGACTCGCCTATTATCTTATAATCGTTCGTAGAGTACCCTGTAGTGCATCATCCGAAAACTGCAGTATGTTATGTCATTGTAGGCCCATGCATCTTAGTTCCCTTGCAATAATATTACCCCTTTCTTCCATTCCTGAGCGCGCCTCTGCAAAAAAATGACTATATTTCCTCGCCTGGCCTCATATGTGCATATATAATTATAAACTATCCGTCTATTGCGCCGTAATCGCTAGCATATCGTCATCACCATGCCAGTCACCCCTCTTTGAATGTGCCTGGATACGCCCTTGCAACTCTATATGTAATAAATTATGCAAATAATGGAAGAAGAAGCTATCCTTTACATCTCGATAGCTATAAATGCCCCTTACATCGCTCTATAGGCTTCCCGCCAAGCATTGAATACTTCCTGGAACCCCCCCCCCCCCCCAAATGGGGGGGGGGGGTTCCCCTGAAACCGCCTCTGCCATGTAATTTTTATGATATTGCATTAACATCAACTAATTTGCACTTGTTGCAATCACCGTAAACCGATGTATCTCCTTCATACTTGAGGCAGTTAGGAGGAAACCGTGAAGATCGCATTTCCGTATTATCGCCAAATGTCGCCGCAGAACCTTCCCAAAAACGTTCCCTGGAACCGCCTCTGTTCAGGTTAAGAACGCAAAATTTTGACTCCATATGCGGAATTCAATTCTAAGAAAAGTCCAAAAAATTAATGGGCCTGGTCCTAGCCGTTCGGGAGATATATGCGAAAAACATGAGGGGCGGAATCCCCCCCCCCCCCCACCCCCTGTTACAAATAGGGTTAAGAACGTTGTAAATTTGTCACTGGAGTCTGGACTGACGTCAAGTAATCCCTGGGTATCCCCTAGTAATTAGGCACGTGTTGCCGAATATACTCGCCTCACCTCCGACCCGCAGACACCGCTCTCCGATTACCAATTGCAGCTCGATCCCGGGCGTTTACCGGCGCTACCGGCTCGGGCTGCGTTAGAGCTGAGATTTACCGCGCAGGGTGCAACCCAGCTCATACCCGCCGGACGGTCAAACGGCAGGTAACCGGCGCCGAGAAAGAGAGAGAGGGTTAAATGTAGATGATGGCATGCTGTTCAGTATGGATCGCATATTTGTACTCACTTCCCCCATTCATTGCCATGCATTGCCATTGCCATGCTGTAAACAACAACTGCAACAAACTATATTTATTGTGTTCATGAAATATTGCAAAAATGTTAAGCATGTGAATAATGATCAACTTGCAACTCCATATTTAGCCACCAGTACGGTGTGCAGCTTCGCCAGAGATTGGCACGCCACAGCTGGCGCGGAGCCGGTCCATGTCCCGTAACGCTCTCCCCGCCATGTACCTCCCCCTTCCCCACACAGGGGCTGATCCAGACGGCGGCGTTCTTTTTGCCCTAAAAACGGCTGAAATCGACAAAAAGTCGACAGATTGCATTATTGCAAAGGAAATCTAAGCAGCAAGGAAATATTTGCTGAACATTGCTTTTAATCAGTTACGTTACGAGCCCCGTGTCACTGGACCAGAATGTTACAAGCTCCGTACAAGCTACGGCTCTCCATAAAAAGGGTGAAACTACGGACCCCAACAACTATCGCCCGATTTCTGTTCTCCCTGTTGTGGCGAAGTTGTGTGAGCGTGTGGTCTGCACCCAATTGATGGATTACCTGACGACCCACCATATACTGTGTCCTCAGCAGTACGGTTTCCGGCCGGGACTGTCCACAGAGGCGGCCCTGCTCGACACTGTCACGTATGCAACAGACAATATTGATAAAGGCATGATGACGTCACTCGTCACAACTGACACGTCTAAGGCCTTTGACAGTGTCGAGCATGGTCGTCTCCTGGACAAGCTAGAGTGGTATGGTGTCCAGCGTGAATGGTTCGCGGCCTGGCTGCGGGGTCGTACCCAGACTGTGCGGGGTGGCTGTAGTGGTGCCCTGGAGGTGACGCACGGGGTGGTCCAGGGGTCCATTTTAGGGCCTGTACTGTTTTTACTCTTCACCAACGATTTGCCGCAGCATCTTCCATTCGGGAGGATCGTGATGTATGCTGACGATCCCCAGTTCATTGACGCTGACTTCCCATCAAATGTTCATGATCTGAAAAATCGTGTTGAAAGCTCTCTTGACATAGCTTTGAAGTGGTTCACACAGAACCGTCTAAAAATTAATCCGGCAAAAACAAAGATGCTCCTCCTGAGATCTCGCCGTCAAAAAGTCATCTCAGACTTCTCTGTTCATTTTGGTAATGATGAAATTTTGCCCTCACAAAGCGTCAAGGTGCTTGGTGTCGTCATCGACTCACATCTGACATGGAAATGTCACATTACGTCTGTTGTGCAGCGCTGCTACTGTGTACTGGTGGGTCTGGCGCGAATCAGACATAAGCTCCCAAAATGCATCAGACAGCTGTTGATAGAGGCACTCGTCTTCCCCCACATACGTTATTGTATAACGGTGTGGGGAAACTGTTCCGCAGCACAGAAGCTGCGTGTACAAAAGGGAATCAACTTCGGTGTCCGCATCGTGACCGGACTTGGCAGGCGTGACCATGTCAGTCCGTCATTGCGTGAACTGGGGTGGCCCAATGTTGATGAAATGATCACCGAACGCGATATTGCCACAATGCGCCACCTCACAACATCCACCAGTGCCTCCGAACTATTGCGACAGCGATTGTTGCGGCGCGCCGATGTATCCGCTCGCCGCACGCGCGGCACTGAAGCCGGCCACTTCGAGCTGCCCCGCGTGCGGACAGAATTCGCCCGGCGCAGCTTTGTGTACCGAGCCACGAGCGCCTGGAACGACCTTACGCTGGAGGCTAGGCGATAGTCAATCGTGAATTTTACCGTAGATTGCGATCGGTGTCTGCGGCTGGGAGCGGCCTATGTTGCCACCTGCCACTCTTTTTGCCGCGTGTTCTGTTTTACCGTGTGTATTTTTCATCACTGTATGTTTTACTGTTTTTATCCTATTGTGTATTATTAATGTAATGACGTGGATTCCACAAAAGCCATATTATGGAGGTTCCGAAATACATATCTGTATCTGTATCTGTATCCGTGTCACCGTGGAACGGACTGTTACGAGCCCCGTGTGACTGTGGACCAGAATGTTACGAGCTCCGTATGACCGGACCAGAATGTTACGAGCTCCGTGTCACCATGGACCGGACTGTTACGAGCTCCGTGTCACCGTGGAACGGACTGTTACGAGCTCCGTGTGACCGTGGAACGGACTGTTACGAGCCCCGTGTCACCGTGGAACGGAATGTTACGAGCTCCGTGTCACCGTGGAACGGACTGTTACGAGCTCCGTGTCACCGTGGAACGGACTGTTACGAGCTCCGTGTCACCGTGGACCGGACTGTTACGAGCTCCGTGTGACCGTGGAACGGACTGTTACGAGCTCCGTGTCACCGTGGAACGGACTGTTACGAGCCCCGTGTCACCGTGGAACGGAATGTTGCGAGCTCCGTGTCACCGTGGAACGGACTGTTACGAGCTCCGTGTCACCGTGGAACGGACTGTTACGAGCTCCGTGTGACTGTGGACCAGAATGTTACGAGCTCCGTGTCAGTGGAACGGACTGTTACGAGCTCCGTGTCACCGTGGAACGGACTGTTACGAGCTCCGTGTCACCGTGGAACGGACTGTTACGAGCTCCGTGTCACCGTGGAACGAATGTTGCGAGCTCCGTGTCACCGTGGAACGGAATGTTACGAGCTCCGTGTCACCGTGGAACGGACTGTTACGAGCTCCGTGTCACCGTGGACCAGCATGTTACGAGCTCCGTGTCACCGTGGAACGAATGTTACGAGCTCCGTGTCACCGTGGAACGGACTGTTACGAGCTCCGTGTGACTGTGGACCAGAACCACCGCCCGAAGCGGTGATGGCTGGCCCCAGTTTCGCCACCTCTCCTCGTCCGCGTTATGTCCGGCTAATTGCTGGTTCGCTGAGCGCTGAAGACACTGCCCGGGCAGATAGTGTAATGTTTATGGGCTGATCGGCCCGGTGGGATGTGTTTCGACTCACTGAACTCGGCTGCCACATAGCAAATGAGGCTGCCAGATATTAACTGGGGCTGCCAGATATTAACTGGGGCGTGAAGGTGATTCGGCTCTCTTACTTAACGGCCTGCCCCGTGACAAGGCAGAAGTTTGCTGCTACTTTAAGCCGGTCGATACGATCGCCGAGCAAATAGCGTGCCTCCTTCAGCCCAATGGCGGGAAGTCGAGAGTGCTGACTTACTGCGGCTTCTGTTTCACTGCACCCGGCTGCGGTGTAACTCGGCTAATGACGTCATGGTAAAAACTGGCCCTCGGAAGTCAGAAGAACATGCGCTGCGATACCTACATAATTAAAGTCTGCGTGTTAACAGCATGCCGGCTTGATTGGCAACTTTAATCTGGTCTGGCTACCTGGCCACATGGCCTGCTTTTTGTCGGCTTATCGCAAATCGCAGCAAAAACGGTGAGAGAGCGGGTGTGGGCCTGCATAAGGCAGCTTTTGGAAACTATGAAGCCGGGAACTATAAGAGTCCACTGACCGAGCTATCAAGGCGGCCGACGAGCTATCAAGGCGGCCGACGAGCTATCACGGTGGCCGACGAGCTATCAAGGCGGCCGACGAGCTATCACGGCGGCCGACGAGCTATCAAGGCGGCCGACGAGCTATCACGGCGGCCGACGAGCTATCAAGGCGGCCGACGAGCTATCACGGCGGCCAACGAGCTATCAAGGCGGCCGACGAGCTATCACGGCGGCCGACGAGCTATCAAGGCAGCCGACGAGCTATCACGGCGGCCGACAAGCTATCACTGCGGCCGACGAGCTATCACGGCGGCCGACGAGCTATCACGGCGGCCGACGAGCTATCACGGCGGCCGACGAGCTATCACGGCGGCCGACGAGCTATCACGGCGGCCGACGAGCTATCAAGGCGGCCGACGAGCTATCACGGCGGCCGACGAGCTATCACGGCGGCCGACGAGCTATCAGGGGCGGCCAACGAGCTATCAAGGCGGCCGACGAGCTATCACGGCGGCCGACGAGCTATCACGGCGGCCGACGAGTTATCAAGGCGGTCGACGAGCAATCACGGCGGCCGACGAGCTATCACGGCGGCCGACAAGCTATCAAGGCGACCGACGAGCTATCACGGCGGCCGACGAGCTATCACGGCGGCCGACGAACTATCAGGGGCGGCCGACGAACTATCAGGGGCGGCCGACGAGCTATCACGGCGGCCAACGAACTATCAGGGGCGGCCGACGAGCTATCACGGCGGCCGACGAGCTATCACGGCGGCCGACGAGCTATCAAGGCGGCCGACGAGCTATCAAGGCGGCCGACGAGCTATCACGGCGGCCGACGAGCTATCAAGGCGGCCGACGCTGTCGTTTGTACCGTAACAAAATGCAAGGAGTAATTAAATTGTTTATGATTATAAATGATAAATATAAATGATATATATGATATTATAAATGATAATCATCTAAATCACTAATATTAGTGATTCAGATGATTCACTCGTTTGTTTTTGTATGGATGTGAACATATGCGTAGGAACAGGGAGCAGGGGCAGCCCCCCCCCCCCCCCCCCCCACCCCACAACATTTTGATTTTAACATTACGCATATGGGGCGTTGCATGGAAAGAATCGACTTCAGAATGCCACCTGCCCCCCCCCCCCCCCCCCAACTTAAACATAGTTCCTACGCCCCTGGATGTGAAACTAAAACCAATGCATGGAGACGCAGCTCAGACAGCTGCCGTATATATTGCCATTCTTTCCATTATCAAGTACCGCAAAAATTCGCATGGGCGTTAAGCTTGGTATAAACTAGATGCTCTTAAGTAGTCAAAAATGCACAACCTTCTTAAGATATATTAAGAAGTCCTTGCTTATCCATTTGGGTCCGCCTGGACCTCTGCATGACCTATTCTCCATCTGTAAATGGGCCTCTCGCAGGCCCATTTACAGATGCCCATTTACTATCGAGCTGACCAGGCGGCGGCAGTCATTTAGTGCCTCCGCGCAGACCGCCAGCTGTTTGAGTGAAGTGACGTCCTGAAGGCGCACCCAGACTCCGCGGCCGACCCGTTCTCTGACCAGTAGTTAGGGCCGGACAGCACCGGTATTAACGCGTCCTGGTTACCATGACAACCGGCTGCCGACCGGCGGAAAGTTCGTGGGTCAGCGGCAGCAGTAACAGTCGGCGAGAGTAGCCGCGCGGAGCTCGCTTTCAAGGCGGCGGAATAACGGCGTCGCCTACATTTTGGATTGCTCGTGTGAACATTAGAAAGAAGAATGTTTGAACAGCCGCGTTACACTCCGGATTCCTATCAGGGACAGGCAGAGCTCAGACCAAGGTACACATGTGTTGCATCAATTAGTATCAAACGAGTCCCGGGTTGAGTAAAATCGCCTTAAAATATTCCAGTCTATTCATGCACATTTGAAGATGATTCAAGGCATGAGATAATAATTCGCTGGCTCGATGACACGATGTGTTCGATGTAATATTACAATATTCTGTATTATCATATAAACTTATTTTTGTGAGTTATCCTCCGTGTCATGATGAATAAATAGCAGCACTTCTCGATATCAGGCAACACATTTCCCAGTTAAATTTTGAAGTGAACATGCTTGAAGCATACCTAAAATAATTGGAAACCAGTTTTCCGAACAGCATTTTAGTGGTCAGCTGAGTCATGCTTCTTAGTCTGCTAAAGCTCTGATATTAGTGGTGAGTGAGCATGTGGAAATTTGTGTTAATCATTGAAGTTTTCCCTGGCTCATGAGTCATATATCGGTGTATACCGATATGTTCATAAAACGACATGTCCACAGTCCATGTATGCGAAATAATAGTTGGGGATGCGAAAGCGATGCTGTTGACGGAGATGTCTCACGTCTCCCGTCTCCCGTCTCCCTTCTTATTTGCAATATCTCACCCAATAAAACATTGATGCTATACTTGTCATGCACATTCGCCTTACATTCGCTCCCCGTCTCCCGTCCCCGTCCCCGTCCCCGTCCCCGTCCCCGTCCCCGTGTCCGTCCCCGTCCCCGTCCCCGTCCCCGTCCCCGTCCCCGTCCCCGTCCCCGTCCCCGTCTCCCGTCCCCGTCCCCGACCCGTCCCCCGTCCCCCGTCCCCCGTCCCCCGTCCCCCGTCCCCCGTCCCCCGTCCCCCGTCCTCCGTCCCCCGTCTCTCTGCGTCCTCCTGCGTCCCCCGTCCTCCGTCCTCCGTCCTCCGTCCTCCGTCCTCCGTCCTCCGTCCTCCGTCCTCCGTCCTCCGTCCTCCGTCCTCCGTCCTCCGTCCCCGTCTCTCTGCGTCCTCCTGCGTCCTCCTGTGTCCCCCGTCCTCCGTCCTCCGTCCTCCGTCCCCCGTCCTCCGTCCCCCGTCCCCCGTCCCCCGTCCTCCGTCCTCCGTCCTCCGTCCTCCGTCCTCCGTCATCCGTCCTCCGTCCTCCGTCCCCCGTCCCCCGTCCCCCGTCATCCGTCCCCGTCTCTCTGCGTCCTCCGTCTCTCTGCGTCCTCCTGCGTCCCCCGTCCTCCGTCCTCCGTCCTCCATCCTCCGTCCTCCGTCCTCCGTCCTCCGTCCCCCGTCCCCCGTCTCTCTGCGTCCTCCTGCGTCCCCCGTCCTCCGTCCTCCGTCCCCCCGTCTCTCTGCGTCCTCCTGCGTCCCCCGTCCTGTGACTGCCAGGCTGGCACCTCTGCTGTCCCTGCGCGCCAGAAATGCGACAGATTCGCCACGGTTGTCTTGGCGTCGTGTCCGTAACTGACGGGGGGGGGGGGGGGGGGGCGGGGCGGTCCTCTGATCAGGGCACCTCTGCCTTGAGGCGAGGCAATGCGGTAAGCAAAGCGAAAATGTCAACATACATAAGAAGGAAACGAGATACTAAAAGCGAGGCAGATGGAGAAACAAACTATTTTCGTTACACGTATATAACGTCAATGCAACTGATCCATTTACAAGGACTTCCAATGTATGGTGAGCACTGAGCTTACATTACACCAGTTCATTACATACATAACACCATTTTTACACCAGCACCATTACACCAGTTCGATAAACACAGATCTACCTGATCTGTGAACAAGTGTGAATTGAACCACTCGGTTTGTTCCGACTGAAGTTAATCCTTACCCTATCGGCACCTCTTTGATCAATAACCACATAGACTTCGTATCTCTACCGACCCTACCACCGACCCCGACCCGGCGCGGAGGGGGGGGGGGGGGCGCCGAGGTACCCTGCGGGAGTGAAGAGGGGGGCGCGGGCGAGATTACCTCGAGGGAAGGATGAAGGGGTCGGCGGGTCCCTTTGGTGGCGGGCCAGTAGGCGGGGACGCCGTACTGCCCTGAGGTAAGGATGATGGGGTCGGCGGGTCCCTTTGGTGGGGGGCCAGTAGGCGGTGGGGGGGGGGGGGGGGGGGGTGGCGACAACTGAGGAGGTATCGGTTGCTGCTCGGTGACCGGTGTGTGACACATGTACTGATTGATGAGGGAGTAATGTCAGGGTGTCACCGCCGCCCTGTGATCGCTCAATGGCCGTGTACAGCTGTCCGGGCGGAGGAAGTGACATACCAGGGTCAGGTCGGTGGGTCCGTAATTACTTCTGGGTGGGAACCTATATACAGCCGAGCTACCCGATCAGGGAGCCGAGCTACCCGAGCAGGGAGCCGGGCTACCCGAGCAGGGAGCCGAGCTACCCGAGCAGGGAGCCGAGCCTACCCGAGCAGGGAGCCGAGCTACCCGAGCAGGGGAGCCGAGCTACCCGAGCAGGGAGCCGGGCTACCTGAGCAGGGAGCCGGGCTACCCGAGCAGGGTGCCGGGCTACCCGAGCAGGGGTGCCGGGCTACCCGAGCAGGGTGCCGGGCTACCCGAGCAGGGAGCCGAGCTACCCGAGCAGGGAGTCGAGCTACCCGAGCAGGGAGCCGAGCTACCCGAGCAGGGTGCCGGGCTACCCGAACAGGGTGTCGAGCTCCCGAGCAGGGAGCCAAGCTACCCGAGCAGGGAGCCGAGCTACCCGAGCAGGGTGTCGAGCTCCCGAGCAGGGAGCCGAGCTACCCGAGCAGGGTGCCGAGCTACCCGAGCAGGGTGTCCAGCTCCCGAGCAGGGAGCCGAGCTACCCGAGCAGGGAGCCGAGCTACCCGAGCAGGGAGCCGAGCTCACGAGCAGGGTGCCGAGCTCCGGAGCAGGGTGCCGAGCTACCCGAGCAGGGAGCCGAGCTACCCGAGCAGGGTGCCGAGCTACCCGAGCAGGGTGCCGAGCTACCCGAGCAGGGTGCCGAGCTACCCGAACAGGGAGCCGAGCTACCCGAGCAGGGTGCCGAGCTACCCGAGCAGGGGTGCCGAGCTACCCGAGCAGGGTGCCGAGCTACCCGAGCAGGGAGCCGAGCTACCCGAGCAGGGTGCCGAGCTACCCGAGCAGGGAGCCGAGCTACCCGAGCAGGGTGCCGAGCTACCCGAGCAGGGAGCCGAGCTACCCGAGCAGGGTGCCGAGCTACCCGAGCAGGGTGCCGAGCTACCCGAGCAGGGTGCCGAGCTACCCGAGCAGGGTGCCGAGCTACCCGAATAGGGAGCCGAGCTACCCGAGCAGGGAGCCGAGCTCCCGAGCAGGGAGCCGAGCTCCCGAGCAGGGAGCCGAGCTCCCGAGCAGGGAGCCGAGCTCCCGATCAGGGAGCCGAGCTACCCGATCAGGGAGCCGAGCTCCCGAGCAGGGAGCCGAGCTACCCGAGCAGGGTGCCGAGCTACCCGAGCAGGGTGCCGAGCTACCCGAGCAGGGTGCCGAGCTACCCGAACAGGGAGCCGAGCTACCCGATCAGGGAGCCGAGCTCCCGAGCAGGGAGCCGAGCTCCCGAGCAGGGGGCCGAGCTCCCGAGCAGGGAGCCGAGCTACCTGAGCAGGGAGCCGAGCTACCCGAGCAGGGAGCCGAGCTACCCGATCAGGGAGCCGAGCTCCCGAGCAGGGAGCCGAGCTACCCGATCAGGGAGCCGAGCTCCCGAGCAGGGTGCTGTCCCAATGACCATTGGCCATGCCATGCCATGGATACCATACTTCAGTACTGCGTCCATGGTATTTGCAAGCAGTAATCTGCTGGCTGCTCACAAACTGCACACAAACAGTGCAGCGAAATTCAAGGAAGGAAGCAAATTAATTGAAGGATCAGAATATATCTATGAATAATGGATAACTCTGGCATTTGTTTGCTTAGATTATATGCGAAGTTGCACTGACTGTGTATCATTCTATACAAAGTTGTAGGCCAATTTCTGTTTGCTCGATAACCATATATTGTCCATGTTCTAGTTGTACAGATTAGTTATAGTTGTACAGTGTTATAGTTGTACAGTTCTAGTTGTACACACTCAGTGCACTGTTCGAGACAGTGTGGCGCCCATCAGCGGGCTGGTGACATCTCTGGACGACACATTCCTAACATTCTCTGTGCCGTCTGCCGGCCTGAGCCACCTTCAGGCTTCACTAATGGTCCGGACAGGGTCGCCACCAATCTGCATCAGAATACAGGCCCGTTTGAACCGGACCAGTTTCGCACGCTGTGCTCTGGTCTCGACTCCAACGGCCGGCCGGTCGGGCGACCGCGCCTTACCGCGGGGCACGGTTCCCATCAGAAGCTGCATATTTTGCCGACATAACCGGCGACCAAGCAGCGGGGCGCACTCCCACTGTCAACCAGGCCACGCTCTCACGGCCGCAGTTTTTGCGCCGGAATTCCGCACAAACGGACAAAATCGCGCTGTCTCGCGCCGTCTCGCACCATCCGCAGCCGTCCGTGGGCGCGGGACAGCGGCGCGGGCGGCGCGGCGCGTTTTTGTGACATCTTCTGCCGGCGCGCGTGACAGTGCCGGGATTGCGATACTGCTGATGAGGAATGGCCGTCATAGATCGCGCGACACCCGGGTGGCGGTCCGGCACCGCGTGAGCCCGCCACCATCAGGGGGATTAACATAACAATCGGAACGAAAACACACATGATGTACGGTGTCGGGCAGCGGTGGGAAGCGGCTTTTTGCCGCCGTAAGAAGGTTAATGTCAGACAGCGGGGGTGGCTTGCGGTGCGGGAAACGCGGCGAAATCTGCCGCGGCGGTTTGTTGAGGTGGGTGGAGGCGGGGAGGGGAGGCGGGGTTTGTTGAGGTGGGTGGAGGCAGGGAGGGGAGGGTGCGGGTCACGGACTGTCGACAATACCGGATCTGTGACAGGGGCTTCACCGACCACCACCTGCTGTGGTTTGACAGAATCAACATACACAGGCTGGCGCGCCGCGCTCTGGGCCACATTTGCGCAATCTTCTGCGTTATATCGTACTGCGTGAGAGGATGAGAAAGAGCAGACCAACAAACCAAGGTGTTATATTCCACAGACAGCTGCCACGGGCCTCTTTCAGTGGGGTTTGCGCAACCTTCTACTCGTCCTTTAATTAACAATTAATCGTTACCTTGAACAGGTATCGACAGGTGCACAGTCGAGCGGTTAAACCGCGGTTGACCGCGGTTAACCGCGATTACGGACGGTTACGATTGTGTTTTCCGCTCAAGGTCACGGTTACGGGCGGCTACGGTTGCTCGAGGTTACGGTTGAGGTGATTTTATTCCGCGGCTAAATTTTTAAAATGGCAAAAAATTGCAGCATCGACATTAGACCCGTTGACTCTTTAATTAAAAACGGACACGATTATTTAATTCTATCGCATATCAATATATCAAATGACATCCACTTTCTCACTGGCGATCCAGGGGGGGGGGGGGGCAATCCGGCCATGGCCCCCCCAAAAAAGCCTGGAAGGGGGGCCAACATGTCTTTTGCCCCCCCCCCCCCCCCAAACAAAATAAAAAATATATAAATAACTGTAATATGAGCCTCAACGCATATAAAAAAAAACAATAAAATTCCGTGTTCTGTGAAATTTTAAGAAGAAAAAAATGAACACGTTCATAAATAATGATTTCGTCGTCGACGAAGGAATAACTAGACCCACGACCAAGGGCGGATCCAGGGGGCAGGGGGGGGGGGCGAACGGGGCCATGCCCCCCCCCCCCAAGCCTGTTTAAGGGGGGGCCAAACTATGTTTTGCCCCCCCCCCCAAGACGTGAAATTTAATGCATGCTATATTTGCGTTTTTAGAACGGTACTGGGAATCCCAAAATTGCAGCAGTCAAAATCAAGCTAGCCTCAGTCAAAAACTGAAAAATTTCGCGCCGCTTCGCGGCATGACACAAGTTTCGCAATTGCATATACAAATTTCGAAAATTTATTCCATTAAGTGTCTTGCAGAGGCTCTCCTTGGCGGTAATTGCTGGCCCCAGGGCCAACTCTCTTCATAAAATATTATCTTTAAAGCGGGCTACATGTTTAGCTTGTCTGCCGAGTTCCGAAAAAGGCGACGCGAACGCAAAGACGCGGACTTCGGCAACCGGAAGCTGTTCCAGCGGTGCCCAACTTGTTGGCCCGAAGAGCTAATAGTGGGGACCAGGCCAGGACTATCTCCCCAAGCCATCTCCCCCAGGCTCCTCCAGATCCACAGGGACCATTTATGCGCGGAAATGTCGGTCTGCCTCTTGCTACTTTCAAACCATTTGCACCGTTACCAGTTGTTTGTTACAGTTCGGTACATAGGTATGTATACAGACTACAGTTATTATTATCATATGTACTATTGAGCGCAGACTGCCACCGGCCATCGTGATTTACTATCCGAGGCTAATGTATATGAAAAACTACCTTCATTTCAACATTTTGCATCATACCGAGATGTGCAACCAGGAAAAGGGGTTACCTGAGGCTTGGCTCCACTCACGGTCTGGTTCCAATATTAAAAATGCGTTTTCCACGACCTAAAATTAAAATGTTCACGCCGCTTCGCGGCGTCACATCAGTGGCCATCGTCATAACGAAGCCATCGTCATCGTCTTCGTTTCGTCGTAACGCTGAATTGAATGAACAACATTTTTAGCTTATTATCCTCTACAAGGCTAAGAAGCTAAAAATGCCTATGTTTCTGGGTTTTATCAGGCAAACCCGAGCAAAAAAAAAAAATCGCGCCGCTTCGCGGCGCTAAATAACAAGTACCTACTATAACATGCAAATCCACATTAGAAATGTTGCAAAGGCTTAAATACACGCATAACAAATTGGGGGTACATTTTTTTCGTCATTTCAGCCGACCCCCCCACTCAAAAATTATCGGCGACGCCCCTGGGTACAGCTGACAATTGACATAGTTTTTTATCAGTGTAAGGCAATGTCGGAACAATACAAACTACAAGCTGACATCTTTCCTTTTTCGATATCCCAAAATGTCGAAAACCTAAAAAAAAAATGGGGAAAAAATCGAAATCGTGTGGTTGCAAAATAAAGTGGCCCAAATCCGGGAAGAAATTCGAAATTGGGGGTAGGTAAGGTCCGCTAAAAAAAAACGGTTTGCCCCCCCCCCCCAAAAAAAAACAAAAACGGCCGGCTGGATCCGCCCTTGCACTTTCTATTAATTGCTCATTTCTGTGCTTACAGAATCAATTTTTATCAGTGACGGAAACCGCATTCCCTTCATGATAAACAGAAACAAGTATGAAGTGGACCGTTTCTCCCGTGCCGA
Source organism: Chirona hameri (assembly GCA_036785665.1). NCBI lineage: Eukaryota > Metazoa > Arthropoda > Thecostraca > Balanomorpha > Balanidae > Chirona > Chirona hameri. The sequence goes on from JAXIVJ010013188.1 coordinate 32,291, forward strand.
GGTTCCGGGAGGCGTTTCCGCCACGAGGCCAAATTGCGTGGCTCGTGCTTTCATTTTTTTTTAACTGCTGTTGGCTGGAGAGTTCACAATTTGGTTCGGTTATCAGTGCCAGCAAGGCCATAGAGACTAGGTAGACACGTCCGGGGTAGGCAGCGAAATGCGTGATGTCACGGGCACGTGACGTCACACGCTCCCTATTCTAATAGTGCTAAATCGGCCTACTTTCGCGTCCTACCATTTGCATACCTTAGGTGCCAGAGGGATCAATTGAGCACTAAATGATAGATTGAAATGTCCTCTACAGCTCGCTTTTGGGACATGTTCTCCTACATTGCAAGAGTGAGCCGCTAGACGATGTCAAAGCGAGGCATGCAACCGAGCGAGGCCCATGCCCATATAAGGCAATGTTTGGATTTTGGCCACGGGGAAACTGTCGCTGGATGCTGTTTTTGGTTGCAGTGAGAATTTTGTATTATTTCACCTGGTTGTTGATGAAGTAAGGTGACTTGAGGATACTTTGTAGTAGTATCTATCAGGTGAAAGTATGTTTACATCTGGATTACACTTGTTTCACCTACAATTATGTTGAAGATCGTTGAGTGACGAATGCGCCACCGTAAATAAACATGGCGGCCGCGCCGGTCGAAGGCGTAATTCTTTTGGTAGACCGAGAAGTGCCACGAGACGGTCTACGAAAGGAAATACGCTTCTCCCGATTCGGCCACCCCATTGGTGGAAATCGAGCTGGAAAAGACTCGAGAGAGATAATTGTGCAGGATGTCGAAAGAGTTAACGAAAGGGAAGGTTCAGAAGCTGGTGCGGAGGCGGGAGGAATGATTGGAGCGCAAAGGAGCGCGGGAGGAATGATTGGCGGCTGGAAAAAGTGCGCTGAACAGGCAGACCCTTCGTGAGTTGCGTCAGCTGCCAAGGCGATGATCATCCTACCACCACAAGGCGAAGGATGGTAGGTACATCAACGCTGGCCGCCCACAAATGTGGCAACTTAAAGGGACAAGGCATATTGACAGGGCTTCTTAAAACGGACGGACGTTCTGTCGTCTAACGATCCGCGTTCCTGAAGATCTTCAGTCTCTATGCATTTCACCTTTTTCACCAATTGCCTTTTTCTAGTTATGACTTATTATGATACAAATGACACGGTTATTGAACACTCAACAGGTTCGATTGTTACGTTTTGAAAAGTAAAAAACATTGTTACATGCGGTTACAGGCGGTTACGGATTTGACCCTTACGGTTACGGGCGGTTGCGGGTTTGAGCCCTACGGTTACGGGCGGTTACGGATTCGATCCCCACGGTTACGGGCGGTTGCGGTTGCATTTTTTTTGTAAAACCATTTACAGTGAGCATATCTTCCTTATCGTACTGCGTGAGAGGACGGAGGAGGCAGGGCAACAGACCCATGGGTGATATTTTACAGATCCTAGTAACTTCGGAGCGTGTGACAATCCGCCTCGGAGCAGCTTACGTCGTCTTCCCATGGCGTGTGTGCCTCAGACCGGGGAGATTCCCCAGAGATCAGCGCCCAGTCATGCCTCCGAGGATTATCTACATTCATTTATCACGCGCAGACGATATACCATTCATTTTAATGATTGATAAATGACCAGCGCTTTAACCGCACCCACCAAATCAATACTTTAACACAGCATGACCTCTTCATTGCATGATACATGGCCACTCATATAGCGAGAAACAAACATGCAATATCGTCATTGACTATTGAACCCTTGATAGAAAAAGAGAAGGAAGCTAAGCATGTACCAGTGTTCGCCACGGGCCCACCAACCCCCAGCCCGGCCCAGGCCCATGAACACCGAGCCCATGCCCGGACCAGGCCCGGTCAAATTAATAATATTGAGGCCCAGGCCCGGTCCGGCCCGCTCAGATTAAACATATTATTATTTTCACAAAATTTGCAATCATTATCCTAGCATATCTACTTTTACTTGTATACTATAAATGTGAAACAATGAACCAACTATGCCGAAGCAAAAAAAAAGCCACAGCCGCAGCAACAGTGTGTTGCTGTGGAAGAGAACTGCTGGTTAAAATATTTTTAAGCTGACCTGAGCTGCGCGCATTACTTCAAAATTATCAGCCCAGGCCCGTCCAGAGCCCGGTGATTTCCTTAGAGTTGAGGCCCAGCCCATGACCCATAGGGCCAGCCCGGCCCTTGGCGAACTCTGGCATGTGCCTAAAATGTAAATATTCGATCATTAGCGATGAGATCCAATATGTTGTATCAGCTACGGAATGATGCCGAGGGTCCTGCACTGCGCATACCGCCGAAGATGACACCAGTTTGCTGCCTGAAAGTATATCAGCAGCCAATATAGAAGTTAAAGGGATATTGCCACCTCCCCTCCGGAGGATTTCTAAAAAGCAACTTAAATGAATGGTAGGGATCAACAATCGGGTATGCTCAAGCTCAAACTTGCTCCTGCAGCACCTAAAGTAGGGTATCGGCATTTAAAAAAAAAACTTATTTCTGACTCCAAAACGTTGTCGTCCAGCTAGTGGTCAGTTACTAGATTCATGATGGCCGTTCTCATCCAGTTTGGCTGTGAAATTGGCGCCCGCCCAAAGCCGAAGCGTCCGTATTCGCCGAGACTTGACCTACCTTGAAAAGTCTATCTGTGTTATAAAGTATTGGTCAAATCTCCTACGGCCCCAAAGTCGAGCCATAGCCATTCTTGCTGTTTTATTCATGTTTTATTATGAAAGAGGCTATGGTTGTTGAAAATATAATTAACTGTATAAGTATACGCATTTTAATTTTAAAGTGCACTGACGGAATGGTGATGTTGAGTTGGCAATATTAAAAAGCAAATCATAGTCCGCAAAGAAGTGATTCTAAATAGTGATGAGGCGACTCTAATTTTACGAATGTGTGCCAATCATGAGTGGTGCAAATGTATTTTTTTTATCTAATGGGGGAGTTTCGGGAATCAAATTTTGCAGGTGAAATCGGACACGCTTAATCTACACACCAAAAACTCCATATATTTTTCTTTTTTTTAAATAATAAATTTAGTCCGAATGTTTTTTTGAATGGATGGATTTCCGAGGTCAGGCCTCGCGCTAAGCATAGCTTGTTGCGCAGGCCCTGACCCCACCACCCGATCAAGCAATTCCTGGCGTCCGCAGAATTTAGAAGCGAAAGTTTTACGTGCCCGACATACCTGACACGGTCCGCCCCGCCCTCTGACGTCACCTGACCTTGAGTGCGACCGCTGCCACCGGCCACAGGCCATCCCAGTCGGGGGCAAATAGTGAGCGCCGAAGCGACTCGAACCCGGGCTGCCACTACCGGGTGAGGTCAGAAGCCCAGCGCTCTCCCAACTCAGCTACAGGGGCGTACAAATATTGGCCTGCGAGGGTGGCAATATCCCTTTAAGCAGTGATTGTCACAGTCAATTTATCGACTGTTGCGTCATGCGCGCTCTAGGAAGCTATAAATTGAATATGCATGATCACTGTCCTCATTGAGGTAAACTATCATCAAACCAAATATATGTGCATACCGAGTGTCCCAGAAATCATTACCGCATTCAAAACGAATGTATCTCAACAAATAACTACTGCTAATTATTTCATCTGCAAGTACAGTCTAAAACATTACAAAACATGGCAAAACATTACAGTAGTCCCCCCACTGTAGTCCCCGGTCCGTAGACCTCCGGGCTCGCTGTGTCTTTATCTGTATCTGTATCTGTATATCTGTAGAGTAGAGCCCTTTATGGAACGGCAATCCCGTATCGCGAATGGGACGGCAATGGCTGGGAATGGGGCACATTTTTGGGAAATTAACGGCTCACGAGAGACTATATAATTTTGTCGCGAACCCTCCACCCCAAAAAAAAATCAATAAATAAGAAAACCTGTATTAAAAAACTCTGATGTGCAACTATCACACAACACATTATTAGCATAAACACACTTAGCTTAGACATGCCAAGGTTCCAGAAATGTGAGCTGGGAATGGGACCCAGATGCACTATCCCTGCCAGGAATTGCGTGTGGAATCCACACGCATAATCCATCTTACAGTTTTGTTTCACCTTACAGTCAGGATATACACATTTTTACACTTTAATTCCATACATGTTTAGGCTGTTTGTCTGCATAAATCACTTAAAATGAACAATAATATACTTCAGATAGATAGAAAACCAATCGGGCAGAAGAGCGATAGACTGGAATTTTTTTTTATAGAATCTGATATGATAGAATATCAATAAGGTATCAACTTATGAGCACTTGCAATTTGCACTCATCATTTCACAGTTGCAGAAGAGCCAAGGGCGCCACCACCTTCCGAACGTGTGTGTGGGGGTGGGGGTGGGGGGACAGAGGCATTCTGAAGTCGATTCTTTCCATGCAACGCTCATAGGCGTAATGTTAAAATTCGAAAATGTGGGGGGGGGGACACCTCCCCCCGTCCCCCTGTGGCGGAGCCCCTGAGAAGAGCTACATCTGACAGAACATGCATAAGCATGAATAATTAATAATAAGCATGAATAAACACAGGCATTATTCTTGGCTCTTACAAAGTGAATATCGGGTAAATTGTTCAGAAGCGACACTCATATGAAAAGCTACAAAGTAGGAAGAAAGAACTTCTTTAGAGGCCTAGAACACATTTCAGCACCTGCAACCCTTGGAGACTGATGTTAATCAAACAGCAACAACCAAAAGGTTGAAAATTACAAATTTAAGGAGTTCATCACATAATACACTGCATCAGTGGTTGTCCAAGAAAGAAAGGTTCTGAATAGCCGGATGGCCGCGCATGTCTTGTCTTCATATTTGTAAGTGAAGTGAAGGTGGTAGAATAGCACAATACAGCGTCTGATCAAACGAGAACACCCAGCTTATACGTACCCTAACCTCAAACAAACCATTAATATAGGCATATTTTGCCCAACCCCAACAGGCAACACCCAACAATGTCGCGACCTTGGCTTTGGCCTTGGTCGCGTACATGCCGTTGTCATCCCAATGCCTATAAGCTATTGAAAATTCGGTGCTAGTGACGTCACCGGGGGAAAAACCTTTTGGATCCCTCACAGTTTCTTTTCATAAATATGAGACTTTATAATGTCTAACAGAAATTATTGATGATGTACTTTACATGTATGCACTTGCGAAGTAGTGTTTCATATGCATAGTTGCATAGTAGTTACTATGACGGATAGAAATGTACCCCGCTGACGTCACTTGACGCGATTTGTGCAATAGGACGGGTCTACCGGCCTTGGTTTACCTAGTATTCTATGGCCTTGGGTCGCGTCGCAAATAGCGCGGTTGGTTCCCTTCTTTAAGTCTGCCCAATTCTGTCAGCCATTTTGGAGAATACCTAGCGGTGACTACAGGCTAAGATAGTTCCGTTAATGTTTATTTTATTTTATTGTAAAAGGGAAATGTAATTATACCTTCTGAATAAACAAATAAAAAATTGTAGCAAAAATAGTTTCTACATACATAAACATAGTTTCTACCTACTCAATTAATTTAATATGCCCCACTGCAAGAGTGGCAGACTGCAGAACTCGCACTCTCGCACATCTCATAGTCGTGCCAACGCAGCGTAGTCCGATTGCACTAGAGCAGCACGAGCCTTTCATTGAAAACGAGTGGGAATTAAGCATGATTCAAGAATCGCT
>JAXIVJ010013189.1:0-37978 GCA_036785665.1 Chirona hameri
AACCTGTTTATGATACAAATTATATTTATCACAAGTTCGATTCTCGGAGAGTCAAAAGGATATCTTTTGAGCATGGTAATGCTCGCAAATACATTGCCGAGCTTTTACACATAGATTATAGATACAAATATGAATTATCGCACGAGTACGCGTGAACGTCTACTGCAGTTACACACTTGAGTAGTAGCACTGACGGCCTATAGATGGCAGTAGAAGGCGGTAAGAGCCAAGAGGAGCGATTCCGGTCTGCAGACAGAATCTCCTCGAGATAACATTCGTGACGCTGGGCGTCCACTAGATGGCAGGGCAAGGCGTCAACTCAAGGCAAAGCATCGGCAGGGGTTGTATAATATATTTATAAAAAAAAAACGCTGCTGTAATTCAGTGTTTTACTTTACTCCAATCGGCAGTGAGTAAAAAATAGTATGTCACTGAGCTTTTACGCCAGCAAGGAATAGATCGAGTCAGAAATGACGACTGTGACACGAGGTGAACTTTGGAGGTGGGATCACCTGGTTTGTGACTTAGTGATCTGACCCGAGATGACCCGAGGTCAAAAATTTCACAGATGTGGGCATTGATGGGCGAAAAGACATTCGTGCTTAAAACGTTGACAAATTTATATTAATCCCGAAAAAAAAATTCAGGGGCGGATACCCGCACCGCTCCGCGTCAGTGCGCGTATTGCCTATTTGATTGAGACAAAATTCGGTCGTTTTGTCTAAACCTCATTCGTCAGAACTCTTAGTCCACTTTGTGTATAGGTTATACAAAATGGTTTTCGGTCTTAAAGGAAAAAGTTCACCTTCAACATTAGTTTTTAAACTGAGGTAGCAGTTGTGTAGCCCGTGTTGGGAAACTCCTATATGCAAGTTTCTTCACTGAAAAGACTCTCCTCAGTCGAATATATTAATTGTTTGGCGAAGGAATGCGGTGCTGGCGAAAGAATGTTGTACTGGTTACTAGCCCGGCAGAAGGCTAATACCATCAGCCAATCAGCCTTGCAGCTAGTGCCTATGCAAAGCGACCGCCGGCCGCCGGTTGCCACATCTCCAATGCGAGTCTATCCTTACGCTACTACTTTCGAATCTGATTGGCTGGACCATTTTTTACATTCGCGTGACGTCAGAACTCTGACTCAGAGAGTATGCATATAGTTTTAATAAACAATAAAAAAAATGTACGGCCTTCTGTCCTGAATCAGCGCGATCTATAATGCAATTTTTGACAATATAAAAAGAAATTGTATTAAAAAATATAATCCAAATCGTGTTTGTTATAAAATTTCGAAGGTGAACTATTCCTTTAAAGGGAAATAATGATCTTTGTATTTTGTTAGCAACAATTTTCTTAGGCTACCGTTATGGTTTTAAAATTATTTTATTCTAATTTAAGAATTAAATAAAATTATTCCCAAATTCAAAGTTGCAAGTTTGGAAAAAATACAAAACAAGTACCCTTGTGTACTTCATGAAAGGTCATCGACAAATACGTCCTTCCCTAACCATTGTTTACATCGAGTGCGGCATTTTTAGAGGCTCTGTGACGTTTCCGATCAAACTGAGCGCTGCTCGGGACACCCGCTAGTAGCGCTTTCGTTCTCCATGGCAACCAGGCGTCAGCCAATCAAAAGCCAGAAAGGGAATACAGTCCTGGCTTTGCATTGGCTCACGCCTGGTTGCCCATGGAGAACGGAAGCGCTACTAGCGTGCGTTCGAGCAGCGCTCTGATCCGTGAAGCAATCCGTGAAGCATCCGTGATGCATGACTGACTATCAGTATCAGTCGATTGAATAACAACAACATGCAAACTATACCAACTCGAAGTAAAATAAGGGCGGAATGAATTGAACCCAGGCAAGCTAGTATTCGCAAAGCACTCGGCACTGCGCCACAATAGCAAAAGGTGAGGGAAATGCATATTGGATACAATATTATTATGTCACAAAGTTCTGAAGTGTCAACTACTATGAAATAAAGTGATAAAAATACCTTTAATAATGATTAACAAGAAAAATTCCAACTCAAAAACAATAATTTGAATAAATATTTTATTAGCGTTTCAACTCAAAATCAGATATATTTTGCAATGCTACACAAGAATGGCACCAGTGACGTCATTAACAAAGCCTGCTTGCGGGACTTGGGTATAACTAATCAGGAACAGCTCGGCCACAATGGTTTAGTGCGCCGAGAAGCATGACAATGACTTTGTAAACAAATCGCCGACGCTAAATAGGTCGTCGTCGATGTGCATCGATGAGCTTCCGATTTAATTGCCAGTTTTGTGTTATTGTTTGTTAGTTTTTTTTGGGAAAAAATTATTATTTTTCAAGATAATATAAAGCATAGTGTTATACACAGCCCACAGCCAAATTATACAATACTCCTAATGTTGAAAACAAATGAATCGATTTTCACAAATTGAGAGTCGCTCAGCCACTAACTATGCCGCCGTTGATGTGCATCGATGAGCTTCCGATTTTATTGCCACTTTTTCCAATCGCTGTTAGTTTTAGAAGATCGCCGGGCATATAATCACAACAAACAGAACGCACAATATATTTTCCACTCCATTGCGTAAAAAAACAATACGGGAAAAGCCCGCAGTTTGATGAGGGACCAAAAGTACCTTGCAAGTACCGGTCGTTAAAAGTGTGGAACGCTTATCAACTTTAACTTGAAATATCTTTCGGTAGGAAAGTTTGCATGCCAAAATGTGATGAATATACAATATATGTTGGTCTCGTCTGGCGATTTCAAGTGCTAACTCCATTTTTGTGGGAAAAGGTCATTATTTCCCTTTAAAAGGAAATAGTGGAAATAGTGAGAAATCCTTATCTTGCAACTTTTCTTGGCTGAAAAGACTCCAGCCCGAAGATATTTGACTTTTTGGCGAAGGAATGCGGGCGCATATATGATATACCGTACCGTCCTGAGAGTGCCAGCACTGAATAGAGCATGTGCAGACCAATAACGCACACCATACATTAATAATGTACGACCTAAATAATGTACGACATTAATAATAATGTCCTGAATTGGCGCGATTGTAGGACCATTTTTGAAAAGAAAAGAAAAACTGTATTAAAAAATATATAATAAAATCGTGTTCTGAAAGAAAAAAATCCGAAGGTGAACTATTTCCTTAAGCCTTACAAATTTCGGAGTGACATCTCCAGTCTACATATATCGCATCCGAAACACATCCATTGGCATATACTGTATGACAAAATATCTTACGCAGAATTTTGAACAGGGCAAAAGATCAAATATGCAGAATAATAAGTATTCAAATGAAAAAGCAGAAATGCCATCAGAAGCAAACATTACCCGTACGTAGTCTTTAACAATGTAAGCTGAAGGAAGTTATCTAGTCCATGTTAGCCAGCTGGGTTGACAAATGGCAACATCAACAAATTACCTTCCAAAGCAAAACAAAATACATCGAGCTACAAACAGAGTTATGCAAGACTACCGCAGTGGCGGCTCGTGGTCCTCAACGTACCTGAGGCCCAGGTCCAGAAGTTGCAACGGAGCAGCAGCTGCCACGACTTGCGAGTTTAGTTAACAAACTTAAAACAAATCACAGGCGTAGGAACGGAGGCAGGGGACCCCCCCCCCCCCCCCCCCCCCGCCCCACCCACTATTTGATCAGAATTATTGATAAAATCTTTGCTTTTGTCTAATCAGGAAAATTTGGGTCAGTAAAAGGTAGATCAAGACGAGAGGAGCTGAAATACCTATGCAAATAAATTTGCCTAGGGGTTGGGGTTCACTCCAAGACGAGATCGAAGTTTCATCCCCACTTTTCATGACGTTCCTAAGATTCTGAAACAAATATGAAATAAGCCGTTCAAGTTACTTAGGTTTTCTCTCAAATCATGTCAGAACTTAAGCCAATTTAAGGCCGATTTCAGGCGTTTGGGATTGGGAGTGCCCCTTTTGGTTTCCATTGATTCTGGCGGTGCCAAAATTTCAATTCTTTAGTTCGGAAATGATATCAAAGACTTTGCTTTCATTCATAGCTTTACTATATACAGATTACAGTCACAGTTATCTATGCAAAGAAAACCGGCAGCTTTTAACCAAGTCACACCGGGCGTCATCTAGTGCCTGGGCTGACACCTCGCGGCAGCATTCGAATCTGAGCCCTTCGAGCAGATCGTATTACGCATGCGCATTTGCGACCCTCTAGAGGCCGAACGGGCACCACAATAAATTTCCCGCCGCTAGATGCGCTGATGATCAACTGCTACCAAGCGGACCGGCGTCTGTGCGTCAGAGTATAGGGCGCATTGTTGACGGCAGAGTTCTGAAGGGGTTAGAGTGGTACAGATGTGTCCAAACTTATAAGAAATGTTGGTGTATATGAGTGCATTCGAAACCTGAAACCATTTCTCACTGAGTTCAATCGTTTGACCTAGGGAGGTCAAAGAGTACCAGAGAGGTCAAATTTTGGGTACCGCATAACTTTTTCCCTAAAGTACTTACCGAAGTCGTTTCAACGGCTAAATATTCTCATAAGCTTATAGACGGTGCACAAAGAGTGATCTGACCGCCCCTGGTCACTGGTTGACTTTAGGTCACAACGTAAGTTACCATTATGGCCTATGGGAGAATGACGGGGTGCCGCATAATTTGTTCCCCAAATCACTTAGAGAACCCACTCCACCACCATCGCATGCCCTTTAACTCACCGAAGGTGCACAACGCAAGAATTGATCCCTCCAGGTCACCGTTTGACCTCAGGTCACTTGGAAAGGCGCTAATATCCATTTAGCGAGCCGTCCAAATACGTGTTCGTTGTTTACCGGCCGATTGTGTTCAAACTTATACCAAATGTTGGTGTCTATGAGTGTATTCGAACCCTGAAATCATTTCACGTTGAGGTAAATCGTTTGGCCTCGGGAGGTCAAAGAGTGCCCGCGAGGTCAAATATTGGGTACCACATAACTTTTTCCCTAAAGTACTTATCGAAGTCGCTTCAACGGCTAAATACTCACACCAGCCTATAGACGGTGCGCAACGAGTGATCTAACCAGGGGTGGCAAAAGTGCTTTGAGTGACCCCGACCAAAAGTTGCACATACAAAAATGACCCCAGCTCAGCTGGGGTCATTTTTTTACTTCACATGAATACCCTAACACCTGGCTGCACGCTCACGTCATCCCTATATTTTAACCCGCGCAGACCCCCCGAGTACTTCATGGGAAGGAGCATTTTGTCCCCGACCTTACCCATAAGGACAGAACACTTTACCACCCCTGGATCTGACCGCCCCTGGTCACCGGTTGACCTCAGTTCACAACATAAGTTACCATTATGGCCTATGGGAGAATGACGGGGTACCTCATATTTCCCCCCCAAAAAAACACTTAGAGAACCCATTCCACTACCATCGCCTTCCATTTAACCCACTGAAGGTGTACAATGCAAGACTTGACCCCTCCAGGTCACCGTTTGACCTCAGGTCATCTGGAAAGGCGTTAATATCCCATGCATTTAACGAGCCGTCCAAATTCGTATTCGTTGTTTACCGGCCGATTGTGTTCAAACTTATACGAAATGTTGGTGTCTATAAGTGTATTCGAACCCTGAAAGTATTTATCGCTGAGGTCAATCGTTTGACCTCTGGAGGTCATATACTACACGCGAGGTCAAATATCGGGTACCGCATAACGTTTTCCCTAAAGTACTTATCGAAGTCGTTTCAACGGCTAAATATTCACACTAGCCTATAGACGGTTCACAACGTATGATCTGACCACCCCTGGTAACCGCCCAGTAAACATGCCGACGTCGGCTGGACGTCGGATATGTCCGCATATGCCGAGGTCCAGTCGAGGTCTAGCCGACGTCGGCATCTCGGCACTGAAAGCAACTCGGCATGCCGACATCGGGCCGACGTCGGCAGATGTCGGCATCTCGGCACGGAAAGCAGCTCGGCATGCCGACATCGGGCCGACATCGGGCCGACATCGGACCGACGTCGGGCCGCTGTTGACCAGACGTGTAGCCGATGTTACCCCGACGTCGGGCCGACATCGGGCCGACGTCGGCCCGCTGTTGACCCGACGTGTAGCCGACACTGAGCCAAACCCATGCGAAGGTCGGGTCCCAAGCGCTCTGCCAGTAATTACAGAACGCTTTCCAAACTTCAGCAGGCATTCAAACAGTAACACATTTATTCGAACTCTTCTGTATTTACGTCAAACCTTCCCAAGGTCACACAGTACATTACCACGGTATAAGCGGCCTCCTCTCGGCTGCCGAGAACAGTTGGCCGCGTTGTACAGCCATTGTCGCACCAGCGCTTCCATATTTGTCAAAGCCGTGCTCATAGGCGTAGGAGCAGGGGGACAGGGGGGCAGCCGCCTCCCTCCCCCCCCCCCCCCCCCCATCTGAAAGAAGGAAAGGAGAGGGTGTCAAACAAGACATACTGAAACTGGCGTCCGGCAAATAGGCAGACAGACAAAGCAATTGAATGTAAATTAATGACAGGGCAGCGTTGTGCAGCCATTGTCGCACCTGCGTTCCCAGTTTTCCACATTCGTCAAAGCTGTGCTTCTGGGCGACGGCATCTGAAATAAGAAAAGGAAAGGGTATCGAACGAGACATACTAAAACTGACAGATAGGCAGACAGGGGAGGCAATTGAATGCTCGCGTACTTGATTGTTCATAGTTACTGCAATCATTAACATTTGTAATTTAATTGATAATGTTGGATAACTAAAGAAACAAACAGACGGCGAAACCGTACAACTGCCCTGCTCAAGCCTCCAACACCGCACTGCATACGAGCCCCGAGCCTGTCGCCAACTGACTGCCCCGCTCCGGCCGGCCGATTCCGCTGCGCTCGGCCGGCCCAGCGCCGCGGGCGCTGACCCGGTGCACAGTGGGCGGATTGACCCTTCTAGTGCGACACGGCCCGAAAGCAGGCTTTGGTAGCCTGTAAAAAGAAAAGAAAATGAGTATGTAGGTCCTTTTTGGTGCGCTGATTTCAAATATGTTACCTCAAGCGAGATAAGAAAGGAAAATACAGGTGCAATAACCCAAAATTAATTGGCACGACTCAAATCAAGCGTAAGCGTAAGCTAAATCCAACTGCTACATCTAATAATAATGGCGGGCGGCTTACATTCCAAGCTAGTGTGCGAGTACCTATCATACTAACCTGGGAACTCTGTTGGCCTGCTGGTGGGTTGGTCTTCCGCGGTGGGTAGCCTGGCACATTGGCAAGGACAAGCAGAAATCGCCGTTCAGCCACTCGCTCGCTGACAGTGCTTAGAAATTTAAGCTTACTTCGACACGCGGCCTCCCACTTCTTCTTAATATTGGAGATGAGAAACCTTACGCTATAATTTTGCGCCGAAGAAGCAAGCTCCTCGCTAAATTTTATATCCAGGTACTCCAGTAAATTGGTCACTGAAAGGTTCGAGACACCGACACTATAGCCTAACTCAGCAATATCACGCCTGCTAACGCACATCCTTCCACCCTACTCGCGCGCGACTGGTGGTTCGTGACCTGAACTGCTACCCGGGTCACCTTATGGCACCGGCCCGGGCCGGACCCGACCCGAATTTATTTTACAACGCATCCAAATGATAGAAATACAAACAGTACTTTTTTGACATTTTAAAAGCCAGGTTGCCTTATTGGAACAGCATATAAAGGGGAGCTAAAATTTCAAAATAATCTCCAAATCGCGTATCACCGTGAATCAACTTACGCGCTGCGCCCAACGCAGCGGCGCTCGGGAAAAATAACTTGAAGTGTACTTCCCGTTTGATCTGGTAGAGGATAATTGTTGCTTCTTTCATGTAAATGGATTAAAACGCACTTTACATCAGTCCTTAACCCGCGAGTTACTGGGGTATATTTCATAACGCGACTTACTGGGGGGGGGGGGGCTATTCTTTGCCCCCCCCCCCCTGCCTCGGATCTCCGGAACTACTTGACCGAATGTAAACATTCAAACAGCATTCGATAGCCCTTGGCAATTTATCACGGGAAACATAATATTGTTGACCTCGGGGTCACTGATGACGTCACAGGTCAGGTCAAGTACAAAATGTTTGACCGTGTCAAAAGGTCTCGATGGATGGAATTGTCGCGCAAAATTGCGATATTAAACGCATAAACAGTCGATAAATCGGTATGATTCGTGTGTCTGATGCTTCTAAGTACCTTTCTAAGCTGATTATGACCTTGGGTCAGGTCAAGGTCATCCGAGGTCACGAGGTCAAACTGCAGATTACGGTCATTCGGCGTTGTAACACATGTTTATGAGTTTTTTCTAGTCTAGAACGCGAAAAATGACCTTAGAACATTGTTTGTTCCATATAAATAGAAGTAAAAAGCAAAAACGGAAATGCGTTTTTTATGTATAGTAATGCTGTGAGAGGTGGTCGATTTTTGTCATTTAAAGGTCATAAATCAGTCATTTTTGAACATATCAACTTCAAATTTGGTACACACATTCACCGAACACGTCTCGATCATACATAATCCGGGTTTTGGATAATTCTTATTTTTTTCTTAAAATTTTGTAAACACAAAATGTATTTGGATTTTTCAAAATTTTGAATAAAAAAAACTCAAAAATCCTAGATGGCAGTTCGATAGCCTATTGTGCGTAATTTTATTTAAGACAATTTAATTTATCTTATACATCGTACCTTTGACAGCGTTTTCCGCAAACCATTATTTTGCAACAAAAACCGAAGAACATGACGTCACTCTGACGTCATTCCTGGTTGACCTGTCATTACCTCATATTTGTGCTTTAGCCAACATCTGTAGAATTGATGTGAGAGAAGGTACTGCAAGTTTATTGACGATACTGGTGTTCGTCTAGGAGTTATTGCAAAATAACGGGAGGGGGCAAAAAATAGCCCCCCCCCCCCCCCCCCCCAGTAAGTCGCGGGTTAAGACACTCTGTAATGTAAAAAACGAGCCATTGCGCTCACGGCTCACTGCCTATTAGGTGCGGCCTGCTGGACTGAACGCGCATTGAGAATATCTATGGTAGGCTGCGAGAGAACGAGGAAAGTCCTCCCCATCCCTCTTACCGAGGGGGATGGGGGAGAATGACAAAAATAAAATAAGGAAGGGGAAATGGAAAAGTCTCACCAAAAAACTGGATAAACAATTCTGGCTAATCACGTAAATAGCGTAATATGCACACGGTAGTTTTCGAAATACGGATCCTTATCGACCTGCCACCATGGGTGGAACTTTATATACTTTCGGTGTTGTAGCTACAACTGCATCCTCAAAAATTACAACCCCAATTATGAACATTACAATCCCAACATTGCCAGTAAATGCGTAAGTAAATAAATACTGCGAACGGTACGCAAACTCACCAATGGATTTGTCAATAACAATAATAACCAGTAAGGTGCCGTAGTTGGCGATGAACGAGCGAGCGCGAAGGAAATGTTTGGTGAGTTGGTATGAGCACGCATAAGGGTGCTGCTTTCCTAGTACTGTTGCCTGACACCACATCAAATATCAACTCGATCGGGCAAGTAGTTTCTGAGATACAAAAAGGGGTGCGCACTTACGCACGTGCAGAAGCACCCCACCCCTGACGTGTGGGAAAGTGGCGGCTAAGAGGTCCCTAACCACACACCAAATTTGAACACAATCGGCTAAGCCGTTCCTGAGATATTGCCCCCGGCAGAAGCCCCCGGCAGATGAGGCCGCCCCTTTGCATCAAAGAGCGCCAATCAAAATTAAAATATCGTCAATTGCAGCAGGGGCGCAACCACCTATACGGACAGTACGGAATGTCCGTACCGTTTTTAACGGGCGTCGAAGGCGCCCCCGGACCATTTTTGTTTTGCAATTAGCACCGCCAACAGGACAGGCACCAGTGGCGTACAGGGTATACGGTCATTCAGGGCATGACCTGGTCCTTTGTACCCGAGGCGCCCATGCAAAGCTGGCGCCCCTATCAGTGACGGCGCCCCTCTGGCCAGAGACGGCGCCCCTCCGGCCAGTGACGGCGCTCTTCCGGTTAGTGACGGCGACCCTCCGGCTAGTGACAGCGCCCCCACCGGTCAGTGACGGCGCCCCTCCGGCCAATGACGGCGCACCTCCGGCTAGTGACGGCGCCCCTCCGACCAGTGACGGCGCCCCTCCGCCCAGTGACGGCGCCCCTCCGGCCAGTGACGGCGCCCCTCCGGCCAGTGACGGCGCCCCTCCGGCTAGTGACGGCACCCCTCCGGCCAGTGAAGGCGAACCTCCGGCCAATGACGGTGCCCCTCCGGCCAATGACGGTGCCCCTCCGGCCAGTGACGGCGCCCCTCCGGACAGTGACGGCGGCTCTTCCGCCAGTGACCGTAACCCCTCCGACTAGTGACTGCCACTCTCCGGATTGTGACGGCGCGCTCCGGCCAATGACGGCGCTCCTCCGGCTAGTGACGGCGCCCCTTCCGGTCAGTGACGGCGCCCCTCCGGCCAGTGAAGGCGCCCCTTCAGATAGTGACGGAGCCCCTCCGGTCAGTGATGGCGCCCCTGGCCAGTGACGGAGCCCCTCCGGCGAGTGACGGCGCCCCTCCGACTAGTGACCGCCCATCTCCGCCCGTGACGCGCCCCTGGCCAGTGACGGCGCCCCTCCGGCTAGTGACGGGGGGGGGGGGGGGCGCCTCTCCTTCCACACGGTGTGGAAGGAGAGGCAGCCCCCCCCCCCCCTGCAAAAATAGAGCAGAACAGGCGCCCTACCGGACAATAAGCAAATGCCGCCCCCACGGGGTAAAACAGGCGCCCTCTAAATTTGACAAATGTCCTTTGCCCATTAGATAATGCCGCCCCTGGAGCAGAACAGACGCTATACAAACCGGACAATAGGCGTTCCCAGAAGCAAATGCCCCCCCCCCCCCAGAAGCTAATGCCGCCCCCATACTGAGGGTCCGGGTCCAATCCAGCTAATCAAAAGTTGTCATTTTTTAAAGGGACCTCAAAATAAAGTGGCCGAAATCCGTAGAGTTTTTCATATCCAAGGGTATATATATATATATATATATATATATATATATATATATATATATATATATATATATATATATATATATATATATATTATATATATATATATATATATATATATATATATATATATATATATATATATATATATATATATATATATATATATATATATATATATATATATATATATATATAATATATATATATATATATATATATATATATATATATATATATATATATATATATATATATATTATATATATATATATATATATATATTATATATATATATATATATATATATATATATATATACTATATATATATATATATATATATATATATATATATATATATATATATATTATATATATATATATATATATATATATATATATATATATATATATATATGTATATATGTATATATATATATATATATATATATATATATATATATATATATATATATATATATATATATATATATATATATATATATATATATATATATATATATATATATATATATATATATATATATATATATATATATATATATATATATATATATATATATATATATATATATATATATATATATATATATATATATATATATATATATATATATATATATATATATATATATATATATATATATATATATATATATATATATATATATATATATATATATATATATATATATATATATATATATATATATATATATATATATATATATATATATATATATATATATATATATATTGTTCGGGGAGGCCTCTTTCCCAGGGGACCACCATGACTGGCATACCCCCCCCCCCCCTTCTGAAGGTCTGGTGCGCCCTTGGTGACTGTAGATGATCGTAAACATGAGAAAACGAAATAAATAGTTTTAGTTTGTTACATGACTCAGAAGTGTCTTAAAGATATCCTGAGATCCTTTTTTGTTCGTCGTCAGTTTCGTGAAAGTTCAATCACAGATGGTGTTACTGGTGTTGTGTGGCGCTTGTTTACATTATGCTTTGATTTGCTTGCGTTATTTCTGCCGTATTTTTCCGCGCCGCGCCATTATTGCATTCGTTTACATTCATATTTGTATTCTGCTACATGACGTTGTTTGATTGCCACTCTCAACGTTCTGCTAAATAAATAGCACGTGCTATTCTTGCTTTATTTACTTCTTTGCAGCTAAAGGCCAGACCACTGGCGGATGCAGAGGGGGGGGGGTCATCAGGGGCAAATGGGGCAAATGTCCCCCCACACACACACACAGGAATCTAGGAATATGGGGGGCATTCAATACAAGTATGCCCCCCCCCCCCCCCCCCCCCCGCGCGTTCCCAATTTATTTAAAATTGTAAAAATTGCCTTTGCAGCAGTCAAAATCCAGCCCCCCCCCCAAAAAAAACGGGAAATTTCGCACCGTTTCGCGGCATAACACAACTTTAGCAATTGCTTATACAAATTTGGAAAATGGGAAAATGAATTCCATTAAATGTCTGGCAGAGGCTCTCCTTGGCGGTAATTGCTGGCACTGGTGGATTCAGGGGGGGGGGCCTCAGGGGCAAATGCCCCTCCCCACATGAAACTGGGAGGGGCATTCAATACAAGCATGAATACGCGATTTACGCTATTTAGCGATTCATACGCGATTTAGCGACCACAGAGCGGTACTAGCTGCCGTTTTGTAGTACAGGAAACGGCCTACCATGTGGACGTTCCTACATATATGGGCACAAATTACCAGGCATGAGGTCCATCGGTGGAACCAACATGTCATAAGTGCTTGCGAGAGCCTCCCGAATGCATTTAAACTTAATTTGGTTCATCCCACAATCACCGGAAGGCGAGAAACCATGCGACGGGGCGGCCGTCTCAGCGTTGCGGCCTACCACGGGGCGGGCGGTATACTAGCTGTCCTTTTTGTAGTACGGGAAACGGCGGCGGCTGAGCGTGGTCGCGGATAACAATAGAAAGTGGGCTGAGTTACTTATCCATACTTACTTTATCCATGATACAAGTGTGCCCCCCCCCCTCCCCCGCGCGTTCCCTGCACTGAACGTAAAAACAATGATCTTAGGAGAAAACTTCATGATGAAAACGTTTTTTTTTTCTCGACGGATTGAATTTGAAGTTTGTATGTAGGTATCCCTTTCTTTCAATGATAGACAAAATAGCGCACCTGATGCAATTCAAGCAGCCCCGGTGACACTTAACCCGCGCCCCGCTGTGGGGGGGGGGGGGGCAGAATCTGCCCCCCCGGATTTGCTCAATAAATTGAAAACTATGATAGATATCAACGTTAAACGTTCAGCACCTTATGCTGCATCAATTATGCGTCTTCACACCAAAATCCAATGAAATTAGTGTAGCATTTTGGGAGATAATGACGTTTTAATGACGTCATGTCATGGAATTTTGGGTGGAAAAACGATAAATGTTTGAACAATCGTAGAAAATAGAGTTTTGAAGCAAATTGCAAAGCAAAAACGTCAAAAGAAAGGAAGTAACATTCTCTTCAAAATGGCTATCTCGGATTGGAAAATTTGTGTTTTGGACCCCCCAACAACAACACAAAGTCTGGGAAAAATCCACAAAATCATTTAAGTGAATTTCTTATGCTCGAATACCAAAATAAGGTGGCCGGCCCAAATCCGCGGAGAAAAGAAAATGGGGTTACCTTTTAGCCACAAAAAGATCCCCCACGGAGAGGCTGGATCCGCCCTTGGCGTTTTTGGCGATGGCGCCCCCCCCCCCCCCCCCCCCCTTGAGCGATGGCGCCCCTGATCGCCGAGTTGCCACCCCAGTAAAAATCCCTTAAAATACGCCCTGATAGTTACACACGTGAGTCGTCACTGGTCCCAAACGGATATAGGGTGGATGAGGCTACTCAGCAAAGCAGCCTGTTTGTCAATCGGACGTGCGGTTACAGAGATATGAGCTTCTGGAAAGCGTCGCCACGGGCCGGGCCCGGTCGCTCATATTCCGATTTGTCCCCTACTTCACGGAAGGACGAGCGAGCTCGAAGCGCTCGCACGTAATCACCGATGTATTGATGGCTTTCATATGACTCATATGACGAAATGGTGTTATCCCGCCTTTACGGGGGGGGGGGGGGGTGATTCCCGGTTTGATTGATAATCAGTAATTTGATCCATGTCAAAGGCAGGAGGTGTGTACTAACGTTCATTACTATGTTCTTTGGAGCGTGAGATGCAAGGTAGAACTGTATAGAGGTATAGGGTTTTATTAACACGCGCCCTCGATGGCCTCTGAAAATCACACACAATGGAGGGGAGGGGGCAGATAAAGGCCCGATAAGAAATACAATAACGAAAATTGTAGGGTGGAGAGGTTCTGTGTGGAACTCTGTTTGGTGAAAATTCCATGACCCTCGGTTAATATCGCCAAGGTCAAATGAGGCAAATATGCTAAAATATGATTGTTATGCGCTCCTTGGCTTGACATTGTTATGGAACGCAGTGATTGCGTGTATATGTATATACCCCAAAATGGGCTTAAATTATTTGTTGGCAAGTCTAATGATACAATAGGGATGATAGAAGTTGCATTTGACCTCACACCATTTACATATCAGTAAGGCGCCGTAGTTGGCGATGAACGAGCGAGCGCGAAGGAAATATATGGTGAATTTCAACTCGATTGAGCAAGAAGCTTCTGCGATACAAAAAAAAAAGTGCACTTGCGCACGTGCAGAGGTACCCCACCCCTGACTTGTGGAAAAGTGGCGGTTGGCTTTTGGTGGTGTAACAAAACAATTCATAAATATGAGCACAGACAAGGAGAAACTTTAAAATGTTAGTCACGTTTGCCATAAAATAGCATTTAAAATCCAATAATACAACACATCCCAAAATTACTTAGAAAGACTATATGTATAGGTGCCTGCATGTAGCCAAGTATGTTTGTTGATGATTGTTGATTTACTCTCCATGTGAAGCTGGTGCTGATGCTTCGATGTTAAGTGAGCTGCAGATTGTCGTGCCCGCGATTCTTTCTCTCATTTCGTTGCTGTTGATCCGGACATCCAGTTACTGTATGGTGTATACGTGCAGAATGTACAGCGATTTTCCGTAGCCAATCAGCAACGGATTGGTAATTGGATGTTGGATAGCTGGGATAGTTCATGTATAGCTCGCGTTACACTCAGTCATCTGTAAACTGTTTGTGAAAATCAAACAGATAATACAACCTATGTTAATTCTATGGTGTTTAACTATTTTCAATTTTGCACATTTTCGTTTTTTTAGTCGCTTTTACTACCCTCCCCCGGGCGCCGACTCAATTACAACCCCACCGAAAAAAGTCCCGCCTCTGCCTGCCACGCAAAGAGTTGCAAGTAGGCGCACAAATTTAGTAGTGAAACATGGAGTGCACAGTCTCATAGACATGTGGCATAATTTTTAGTGGGGTACTCTGGGTACATTTTGTGTACAAATGTCTGTATAGGTATATTTGTTCGACAGTTTTGTACCGACCATTTGTCTATAATACTTTGGTATACATTTACAACATAAGCGATTGCGTGATTGCCAATAATTTTGGATTAATTATGTTCCTCAGATTCAGAGCTGTCTTTTGGTATATATATATATATATATATATATCTATATATATATGTACATTTTCTTCTCAAATTTGGCCCGTTCTCTTACTCCAAAGACACGCTACCGAAATGTGTGGAGGGCTGGTCCGCCCGACGCGACCCGAAAATCTACGTTTAAGTTAGGTTTTCGCAATGAAATAACACCCGTAATAAAAAACAAAGCCCAGGACAATGTGGTATGAAGAGTTTCGAACACAGTTGTATAGGTTCCATAGCATTTCCCGATAATTCATTTTTTTACCCGTGTCGTGCTAGAACGGTCAATCCGGCCCTCAGTGCGGTGGCCTCGCCCGGTCACAGTCGGTCGCTGCGACAACGACTGTCAAGCGCTAGAGCGCGTGATTAATAACAATATTACATTGTTACACAACATATAATACAACATATGTTACATTACACAACATATGTTACACAACTAATAAAGGAAGGTAGAATAACGCATACGTCCGAATAAATATATCTGCGCCGTCATTTGTCTAAAATTACTAACATAGAATCAGGAACGTTTGTTGCTCTGTAGGTCCCGTTTATCTCACACTTGTAACCAATAATCTTGTTTTCTGCACAGATAACGAATTCGAAACGATCTTGGATGCCTATGCACTTTTAAAACGCGCTTAAAAAACGCATGTAGCACGACCACCATGGCGGTGAACGATCGTTTACGCTCAACACTAAAACAATCATGGCTTTTAGATTGATTTTTTTCTCTCTTCAATTTCGTGTATAAAATAATCAGCTTGCCAATTATCTCAAAATGTATGGTACAAATTGTACTTCCTTTATACTTTAACCCTATTCCCCAACGGCCCGGGAACAGCGGGGCAGCAGGGGCGCTTGCCCCCCCCCCACACACACACGCATATGGACCGGGGGCGGCGCCCCCCCCCCCCCACCCACCCACCAACTTTGGCGTAACAGAAATTTCCCTAAACATGAGCTCTTTCAATTTTCTTCACAAAGCATTATATAACATATGAAAGCCTCCTTGTCAGTTTCATTTTTGTATGGTTTTCTTGTATAGCATGCCATAAGTATTATTATATAGCTTTGCCTTTATGGGAGCAGGCACGTAGCCAAGGGGAGGGCGGCGGGAGCGGCCGCCCCCCCCCCCCCCCCCCCCCTAGAGGCCAGGAGGGCCCTTTTCGGCGCGCTGCGCGCGCCGAAAAGGGCCGTCGAGACCGCGCGAAGCGCGGTATCATAGGCTCTTTACTACACGAAGCGTGGTCTTTAGAGAGTTTAGCGGACTTCAGAGGCCCTTTAGGGCCACCAGGGCCCTCTAAAAGACCAGAGGGCCCCTTGGACGTTCGAAAGAGCCCTGTGCATGTCAGAGGGGCCCTGACAAGACCGAAAGGGCCCCTGAGCGGGTCAGAGGGCCCCCTGAGCACGTCGAATGGGCCCCCTGAACACGTCGAATGGGCCCCTAGCCAGCACATAGGGGCCCCTAGCCAGCACAGAGGGGCCCCTGGGCAGGTTGAGAGGCCCCTGAGCATGTCGACAGGGCGACAAAGCGGCCAGCGCAGTCCTTTGGCAGGTAATAAGGGCCCCTGAGCAGGTTGGAGGGCCCCTGGACAGACCAGAGGGCCCCTGTGAAGTTAAGAGGGCCCCTGTGCAGGTCAGGGGGGCCCTGCCCAGACCGGAAGGGCCCCTAGGTGGGTCAGAAGGGCCCCTGAACATGCCGAATGAGACTCTAGCCAGCACGGAGGGACCCCAGGGCAGGTCGGAGGGCCCTCGGAGCATGTCGCAAGGCGACAAAGCAGCCAGCGCGGTCCCTTGCTAGGTCGGAAGGGCCCCTTATAAGGTTAAAGGGCCCCTGGAGAAACCAGAGGGCCCCTGGAAAGTTAAAAGGGCCCCTGTGCAGATCGGAGGGGCCCCTGATCAGACCGAAAGGACCCCTGGACGGGTAAGAAGGGCCCCTGAACATGCTGAAGTGGCCCCTGGCCAGCACGGAGGGGCTCCAGGGCAGGTCGGAGGGCCCCTTGAGCATGTCGGCAAGGGCGACAAAGCAGCCAGCGCAGGCCGACCAGAAGAATCGCTGGGCCGATCGGAGGGGCTCCTGGGCAAGTCAGAGGGGCCCCTGGCTAGACCGAAAGGCTCCCTGGGCCGGTCGGAAGGCCCCTTGAACATGCCGGATGAGTTCCTAGCCAGACTGGAGGGCCCTTGGGCAGGTCGGAGGGGCCCCTGAGCAGGGGCAGCGGATTGCGGGGGCAGGGTACCCAAAATTCCCCCCAGTCGAAAATCCTGGGGACAAAGGGTAGTTTTGCCCCCCCCCCCCCCCCCACAGATTTTAGCCTGCTCAATCTGGGGCAACATGACCCTTCCCCTCCCCAGGATTCTCATTTGAGGGGGGGGGGGTGATTTTGGGTACCCTGCGCCCCGCAATCCGCCGCCCCTGCCCCTGAGCATGTCGGCAGGGCGACAAAGCAGCCAATGCAGTCTCTGACCAGGTCGGAAGGACCTCTGAACAGGCCGAATGGGCCCCTTGACACACAAGAGGGGCTTCTTGGAAGGTCAGAGGAGTCTCTGGTGAGACCGGAAGGGTCAAAGCACGTAGAGATCGCAGATGAAGATTAAATACAAAGAGGACTTACTCCATAATACAAATATTAAAAGCGGAGCTTTCGCGTATATTGTAACACCCTTCGTCAGGGTGCTACAATATACCCGAAAGATCCGATTTTATTTTTTCCTGTAGAGAAAGCCCTCTTTGTATTATATATATATATATATATATATATATATATATATATATATATATATATATATATATATATATATATATATATATATATATCACCCACTCCACATCATGTCTTTTCGCTTCGCGGATCCCAGATGAGTCCCTGAACAGGTCGGAAGGGCGTAGAAAAGGTCAGAGGGGCCCCTAGACGATCTGAAGGGACCTTGGGCCTTTCAACAGTAAGAATACAGTTGTACAGGGAATCAAACTCACAATTTTCGCGCCGCTCCGCGGCGCAATTTAACTACAAATTCAATGATATGCGGGTTAGGAAAAAAAATCGGTCATTTTCTCGGCGCCTTTATGTGTTATGTTGCTACTTTCCTATATTATTGGGCAAAATAGTTAATTTTAGCACCTTTTCCCCGCACTTTTAAACGCACAATATAACAATTTTAGAGGTCCGCACCATACGCAATGCGACGCATTGATGAGAAAGCAACCCAGGGCATAATACTCCTAAATGTCCTAAATGCCTTCCAGCTCCTAAATGTTGGTATGGCCCATGCCATACCTGCCATACTGCATTTTCCAGCCTTGTAACGTGCCTTTTCATACTTTTTTTTGTTGGGGGGGGGGGGGCCTTTCAACGCTTGGGAAGGGACCCTTTCAACGCTCGGGAAGGGGCCCTTTCGAGGCGCCGCCCCCCCCCCCCCTGGACGAAATCCTGGCTACGTGCCTGTATGGGAGTATCGTATACCTTTCTTTTCCTTCTTTGTCCCTTTTCCATTACGTTCTATGAGATATAATGGACAACTTTGGTAGCAGTACATTTGATAACAGTTGTCTGCTTGGCGCGTCGTCGTTAAAATGACGCACTGACGGCGATAAACATCTGCTGCATTTTGTGTATACGTTTATCCCACGTCGACGTTACGGATGTGGTCAAACTAGCGTGCGGCCCTCTAGTTGTCCTCTCTGTCTCTGCGACGGGGTGGCAATTGCAAGCAAGAGTTATCGTAAATGTCGTAGGTTACCGCGATACGGTGATGCAGCGGTCGGTGCAGCCCACAGCACTGGTGGACTTCTTCAAGAAAGAAAGAAAAAAAACGTCAGGCGTCAGGTACGAGTATTTTATCAGACGAAAGGCGGGTTTGCAAAGGCATACAGTTCATAGAAGGAAACGGGAGGTGGCATAACCCCAACTTTTTATAATTTTTGTTTATGTTAACCCGCGCCGTGCCGGGGGCGGGGCGTTTAGACAACCCCCACCTAAGGTTTTTCGAGGATAGCGAAAAACCGGCGGCACGCCGTTTTTGCAGTTTCAGAAACGGCACACGGCGCACAGCGCCGCCGTTTGAAAAACGGCGGCCCAGTGATGGCCTACGTTACGCTACGGTATGTTTTTTTGGTAACACGCAGCTCAATAAATCGTTCCGTAGCGTAATTGAAGTATTTCGTAGCGTACTACTGAAAATATTCAAATAACGTAACTGCTACGCAAGGTATTTCGTAGCATAACATCAGGAGGCGGCGCCACAGCGGGGGAGGGGCAGGGGGCGGGCAAATATTGCGCCCCGGACTTAACCCTATTCCCTGCGGGCGGCCAGTTTATTTTGTTTTTTTGTCTTTTGATATATTAAAGACCAGTACATTTGAAGCTCAAAAATGTTTGGGGCATGAAAATCGGTCGAGCCACATGGCTGCAATGACCTTCCAAAAACAATTTTTTCCCATTTTTTGCCCCCTGGCCCCCTATTTTTGAACAAAACAAAAATGTTGGGGTCTTAAAAGAGAGATCTTGTCATGACACATCGAATGGCGCTTTCTCCATTGAAATCGACCGAGCGATTCTCGAGATCTCTGCGGGGGGGGGGCAGTATCTTCCCCGCAGGTTAACGTAATTCACATTTTATCCGAAAATGTCACCGTTTGACCTCAGGTCACGTCCACATTTTGCAATGAGGCATTTTAGACAATGGCGCGGTACCGCATAACTTTATTCCTAAACAACTTAGGGAAATCAGCCCAATAGCTTAATATTTATAAAAGACCATAGATGGTGCACAAAGAGCAACCCTTCAGGTCATCGTTTGACCTCAGGTCACGGCATAAGTTAACGTTACGGCAGCCGACACAAGGCGGAATGACTCGGTAGCGCATAAGTTTTCCCCAAAATCACTTAAAGAACCCATTACATCACCATCGCTTTCCTCTTAACCCACCGAAGGTGCACAACTCAAGAGTTGATGAATGTGGTTACATTTTTTTCTCGTCATTTTAGCCGACCTCAACTCAAAAATTATCGGCGACGCCCCTGCATAGAGCCCTCACAGGCCTGTCAAGGGCCTTCTCAGACCGGTATGGGACTCTTGCAGGCCTGACGAGGACCCTCTTAGGCTTGTCAAGGGCTTTCTCATACCTGAAAATACACTCTCAGACCGACTGGAGGCCTTTTCAGACCTGCAAAAAAGCTCGGGGCCCTTTTCAGCTAGAGGGCACTTGACGTCTGATGTGCCCCCCCCCCCCCGATGTTTTCCCTGGGTCTGCCCCTGGTATAGACGTCTTTGACATTTGAGCCTTATTCCCTCTGTTTTTGTGACGTTTTGTATTTTACTTTTTGCAGTTTGACTTAACGCCCAAAAACCGCCTCCTGTATCGAGCGAAGCGAAGCAACTTACTCTCACCACAAGCTTTGGTGCAGTGGTGGAACTTTATGAAATCGGTTGGGGAGGCCCAACGGCCGAAAGGTCAAGTTGACTTACTAAATGTCCAATACTATATGTATATATGTACAATACTATATGTATATGTATATAGAGTGTATAATTATTATATAATATACTTATTATAAAACGATTACAATTATTACAATTATGAAACCCTTTTTTCCGTTTCATACGGGAAAAAAATACCCAAAACATTTTTTCTCCAATTTCCTTCTTTCTGCCTATAAAATCGACATATTACTAGTTAACTGAAATTGATAGGCAAACACTGACAAGGACAGCAACACAATTTCGAAGCCGTTACATGTTAAATTATCGCCATCGGTGGCCAATTTCAAATGCATCTGAAAAAACACGTTCTTCATCCATAATTGTCACATGCCAGCCGGAGTCGACAATAATTAACTGACTCCAACTCCGGCAAAAATCACCTACTCCAATAGACTCAGATACCGAGTCCGAATCTGCAAGACTGCTTCCGACCGACATGGCTCTCTCAGTCCGTTTAACCCGCGCACTGCAGGGGCTTCGCGCCGAACACGAACTGCAGTTGATTTCCGCCCCCCCCCCCTGAGATCTCAAAAACTACGCTACGTAGCGAGAAGCGGAAAACGGAATTTGATAGCTTGATACATGTTCTATCGAAAGTATTTCAGTGTTGTTTTAGGTCAGGTCAAAATTGAGGTCACCAGAGGTCATCAAAGGTCAAATTTTCCAGTTTTTTCCTGTTTTAGGACATCGCTCCAGAAATTCCCATATATCTCAAAAACTATGATAGTTAGAAACAAACCAAAAAAAGCAAACGCCAGCCAGTGAAATTTTCAAGCGCAAAGGTGTCCTCAAATTTGATCTCAGGTCAATATTTGAGGCTCCAGAGTTCAAAAATGAAAAAAATGACGTTTTTTTGCTAAATCGTTTTTCGCTATTAACTTGTTATGTAATAAAGATAACGAAAAACTGTTTACGCCATTGTGTTTATTTTGTCAAGGCGCTTTGAATGAGGTACATGGTCACCTTGATAAGTTAACTTACAAATTTGACCTCAGGTCAAGGTCAAGTGGTGACCCAAGTATGGCATGTTCATTTAAGAAGACGTGTCTCGACGATACAAACACATTTATGTCTGTTTCACTCCTCTATCTTCATTATGTCGGGAGTTATTGCCAAAAAAGTGATGGTGACCTCGCATGACCTCAAATGACCCAATATGGGTCACTGAACAAAACTTACACTTGGATCATCAAGAATATCCTATAATAACATGATACATAAGTAATTGGACTAATATCATGCATATCCTTAGCATTTGTATATTTCCCCATTGACTTATTATGGGGAGGCTACGAAATTGACCTGACCTTAGGTCATCGATATAAAAAAAATCCGAGATATACGAATTATAAGTACTTATGCCCTCATGACATTCTGTAAGTTTCAAACTGATCGGTGAAAAACTCTGGCTTTTGCACAACTGCAAACATTTTTGGAGGTGGGGTCACTTGACCTGGTCTGGTGACCTGACCTGAGATGACCCGAGGTTATTTTTGTTCTTTAAAGTGTGCGCAATTGATGTCCTGACAGGTGTGCGAAAACCCGGCGGCGCTGCGCGCCGCCGTTTTTTCTCTATCTTTGAAAAACCTGAGGGGGGGCGGAAGTCAACCCCCTTGCAGTGCGCGGGTTAAGGGCTCTCCAGAATGACCGAGAGCTTTCTTAGACTTGCACAGGGCCCTCTTAGGTCTGACAATGGCCCTCTTAGACAAACGTAAGGCCCTCTCAGATCAGACGGTGGTCATCTCTGGTCGACCGATAATCCTCTCAAAGAAGCGGAGGGTCCTCTCTTAGGGACTTAAGGCTCTCTTAGGCCTGAGACGCCCCCCCCCCCCCCTGGACGATTAAGGGTCCTTTCAAACTGGTAAACAGATCTCTGAGACAGGCACAGGGCCCTCTCAGGCTTGACAAAGGTAATTTCAGAACGACAAGGACCACCAAGGCTCTAAGGCCTGGAAGGTACTGTCTCAAACCAACTGAGGCTCAGACCGCCGGGTTCTTTCCGGTCTAGACAATGGCCCTCTAAGACCAGCCTGGGGCCCGCTCACTCCGGCAAGGCTCAAGAGCCACTCGAGCCGACCGATGGTCCCCTCAGGTCGACTTAGTTCTCCTTCAGGCCAACCAAGGGCCCCTTCAAGCCGGCCAAGGGCCTCTCAATTCGACCGAGAGCCCTCTAAGGCTGACAGAAGAGCCCCACAGGCACACTAGGGACCCCTATAGGCCGCCCGAGGGCCACTCAGGCAGACTAAGGGCCCCTCAGGCCAACCGAAGACCTCCTCAAGCTGACCGAAGGCCCCTCAGGTCGAAAAATCACCTAAAACTGACCGAAGGCACCTTAGGCCGAAAAGGGGTCTTCTCAAGTCGACTAAGCCAACTGAGGGCCCTTCAAGGCGACCGAGAGCCCCCTAAAGCCGTCAGAGGACCCCTCAGGCAGATGATGACCCCTTCAGGCCGACCAAGGACCCCTCAGACCGAAAAGCCCCTTCAAGCTGACTGAGATCCCCTCAGACCAAACGAGAGCCACTCAGGACGACCGAGGGTTCCACAGGCAAACAGAGGGCCCCCTCAAGCTGACCGAAGGCCCCTCAGACCAAGCGAGGGTCCTCAGGCCCACTCAGGGTCCCCTCACGCGGACCGAGGTCTCCTCAGGCATACCGAGGGCCACTCAAGACCGACTGAGGTCCCCTCAAACCGACAAAGGGTCCCTCAGGCCGACAAAGAGCCCTTCAGGCCGAACTAAAAGCTCATCAGGCCAACCAAGGGTCTCCTCAACCCGGCCGAGGTTCCCTCAAGTCGATCGAGGGCCCCTAAAGTCGACCGAGGGCCCCTCAGGCCCAGAGCTTCCATCCAGGCCGACCGAAGACCCCTCCAGGCTGACAGAGGCCCCCTTAGGCCGAAGAAGAGCTCGTCAGTCCGACTGGACACCCCTCTGACTGGCCGACGAAGGGCCGGCCGGCCAAGCCGGCCGAGGTTCGATCAAGTCGACCGAGCCACCTCCCCCCCCCCCCCTAGTCGACCGAGGGCCCTCAGGCCGATCAGGCCGACTGAGGTCCCCCTCCCCCCTCAGGCCAACAGGGGAACCCTCAGGCCAAACAATGGCTCCTTAGGCCGACTGGAACCCCCACGGATGGACGAATGACTCCTTCAAGTCGACGGAGTGCCACTTCAGGTCGACCGAGTTCCCCTCCAGGCCCAACGAGGCTCGCTCAGGCTGACCGAGGGCTCGTCAGGTCAACTAAGGACCCATTCAGGTCAACCTCGGTTAACTTCCTGGAAGAGACATGTACCCCTAGGCCCCCTGGCCGCGATGACCCGATGCTCTTTGATGGTACGATCCCCTCGACGTTCCTCCGCATCAAACTAGTATTTTAGCACGGATGTTAGATACTTAGGATATTGAAATACCAGGGAGCCAAAAAGGCTGCATAAACTATCAGCCTTATTTCAGGCAAAAAGAAATTTACAACAAATTATATTGAACGCCATTTAAATAGAGCACTCAGATCGCTAATTCGTCATGCTCCCCTCCGCTATTCGCTAATCTGAACGCTTGAACCTTGTATCTACAGACTTGTTAGCATAAGAGAATCCATGCTACCAACTTACCTATATCATAATCGAAAAGCAGTCCCAGATGGAATCACAATGCTCGTATACTTGTAAGATGGAATACTCGGGATGGTATCACATCTTGACAGTGTCCTGGCATTGTGAAATTTGGGCGGAAAATGACACCCTACTATTTTTTACTATTTTTCCACTCTTTTTCCCAAGTAAGTTTTCCTCCGAATTTTCCACTCCTTATTCTAAAATGTATTGGATGATTTGAACTCTATACTGATTTATGGATGTAATGGTAGGACAAGACAGGGACAGACAGATCAAAATTGGCATAGGTAATAACTAATTCTGGTGAGCGGGTAATTGGACACTGATCAAGCCGAATACAATGGCTTTTGGTTGAATTTTCCACTGTTTATGCTTATTTTTAGCCAAAATTTTCCATTCCGCACCTAAGCTCCAAAGCAATCCTAGGACCCTGCATCTTGATATGATGAAATACGCAAAATTCAAAACAACAATCTGTACAGATAGTCCTTGAAATTTTAGAGGGGCACACATTTTGGAAACCATTGGGGGGCCCGGAGCACCATTGGGGGGCTCAGCTCAGCATTGGGGGGGGGGGGGCTCGGGCCCTCCCAAAGAGATACAAAGTTCCGCCCCTGCTTTGGTGTGACGCGGAGCCGTGAATCAGCTATTTTTGCCCTTTTGACTTTTTGCATTATACTTGATGCCCTTTTTACTTTTTTATGTAACTTTTTGCCCTTTTGACTTTTTGAATTTCACTTTTTGCGTTTTTGACTTTTTGCATTTGACTTTTCGCGTTTTTGACTTTTTGCATTTTACTTTTATCCTTTCGACTTTTTGCATTTTACTTTTTGCCTTTTTGACTTTTTGCTGTTTTGACTTTTTGCTGTTTTGACTTTTTCACATTTGACTTTTTGTCCTTTGACTTTTGAGTTTTTGTCCGGTTACCCATCTCCTACATATGTGCTATGCATAGCTAGCTGGCATCTCCGGGATGGAGGAATCCGCACCAATTCAGCACGTGAATTAACTGGGACTTTTAAACTGAATAAACTGAGCGGTGCCGGAGAGACAGACAGATAGACAGACAGATAGCTTATCAAATAGTAATATAGTCTCCTATATATCTATTTGAGTAGTGCCCGTTTTGCACTCGAAACACAGCAAGGTTTTCGTGTCTGTCCGCGGTTGAATTCACGTGCCTTTGTGAGCATGGAACCTCCGTCCCGGAGAATCCCCGAGAAATATTAATATTTTAGCGGCGTCTGTATTTCCGAGCTGGGAAAACACAGCCAACAATCTGTGTGTAATTCACGTGCCTTTATGCATAGGGAACCCCCATTCTGGAGAAATTCGCTAAATTACAAGTGTGTTAAATAGCTATAGTTATGTGTCGGAGATGGATTGGTTTTAGATCGAGATGCGACAAGTCCGACAAGTCCGACAAGTCCGACAAGTCCGACAAGTCCGACAAGTCCGACAAGTCCGACAAGTCCGACAAGTCCGACAAGTCCGACAAGTCCGACAAGTCCGACAAGTCCGACAAGTCCG
Organism: Chirona hameri; assembly: GCA_036785665.1. Taxonomy (NCBI): domain Eukaryota; kingdom Metazoa; phylum Arthropoda; class Thecostraca; order Balanomorpha; family Balanidae; genus Chirona; species Chirona hameri. The sequence goes on from JAXIVJ010013189.1 coordinate 26,240, forward strand.
ACAAGTCCGACAAGTCCGACAAGTCCGACAAGTCCGACAAGTCCGACAAGTCCGACAAGTCCGACAAGTCCGACAAGTCCGACAAGTCCGACAAGTCCGACAAGTCCGACAAGTCCGACAAGTCCGACAAGTCCGACAAGTCCGACAAGTCCGACAAGTCCGACAAGTCCGACAAGTCCGACAAGTCCGACAAGTCCGACAAGTCCGACAAGTCCGACAAGTCCGACAAGTCCGACAAGTCCGACAAGTCCGACAAGTCCGACAAGTCCGACAAGTCCGACAAGTCCGACAAGTCCGACAAGTCCGACAAGTCCGACAAGTCCGACAAGTCCGACAAGTCCGACAAGTCCGACAAGTCCGACAAGTCCGACAAGTCCGACAAGTCCGACAAGTCCGACAAGTCCGACAAGTCCGACAAGTCCGACAAGTCCGACAAGTCCGACAAGTCCGACAAGTCCGACAAGTCCGACAAGTCCGACAAGTCCGACAAGTCCGACAAGTCCGACAAGTCCGACAAGTCCGACAAGTCGGACAAGTCCGACAAGTCGGACAAGTCCGACAAGTCCGACAAGTCCGACAAGTCCGACAAGTCCGACAAGTCCGACAAGTCCGACAAGTCCGACAAGTCCGACAAGTCAGACAAGTCCGACAAGTCCGACAAGTCCGACAAGTCCGACAAGTCCGACAAGTCCGACAAGTCCGACAAGTCCGACAAGTCCGACAAGTCCGACAAGTCCGACAAGTCCGACAAGTCCGACAAGTCCGACAAGTCCGACAAGTACGACAAGTCCGACAAGTCCGACAAGTCCGACAAGTCGGTATCCATCCATCTATGGGATTGCGACGCGGAGCGAGCACAAGGCGCTAGTCTCCTATATATCTATTTCAGTAGTGTCCGTTTTGCACTCGAAATACAGTAAGGTTTTCGTGTCTGTCCGCGGTTGAATTCACGTGCCTTTGTGAGCATGGAACCTCCGTCCCGGAGAATCCCCGAGAAATATTAATATTTGAGCGGCGTCTGTATTTCCGAGCTGGGAAAACACAGCCAACAATCTGTGTATAATTCACGTGCCTTTATACATAGGGAACCCCCATTACGGAGAAATTCGTTAAATTACAAGTGCGTTAAATAGCTATAGTTACGTGTCGGAGATGGGTTGGTTAGAGTTTGAGATGCGACAAGTCCGATAAGTCCGACAAGTTCGACAAGTTCGACAAGTTCAAACAAGTCCGACAAGTCCGACAAGTCCAAATCCATTTGCAATTTCAACAAGTCCAACAAGTCCAAGTCCATAAATCTCCATCTATCAATCAAATAGCCATCCATCTATGGGATTGCGACGCGGAGCGAGCACAAGGCGCTAGTCTCCTATATATCTATTTAAGTAGTGTCCATTTTGCACTCGAAACACAGCACGGTTTTCGTGTCTGTCCGCGGTTGAATTCACGTGCCTTTCTGAGCATGGAACCTCCGTCCCGGAGAATCCCCGCGCAATATTAATATTTGGGCGGCATCTGTAGTTCCGAGCTGGGAAAAGACAGCCAACAATCTGTGTTTAATTCACGTACCTTTATGCATAGGGAACCCCCATTCCAGAGAAATTAGTTAAATTAGAAGTGTGTTAAAGGGAAATAATGACCTTTTTCCACAAAAATGGAGTTAGCACTTGAAATCGCCAGACGAGACCAAAATATATTGTAAATTCATCACATTTTGCATGAAAACTTTCCTACCGAAAGATATTTCAAGTTAAAGTTGATAAGCGTTCCACACTTTTAACGACCGGTACTTGCAAGTACTTTTGGTCCTCATCAAACTGCGGGCTTTTCCCGTATTGATTTTTTACGCAATGGAGTGAAAAATATATTGTGCGTTCTGCTTGTTGTGATTATATGCCCGGAGATTCTCTAAAACTAACAGCGATTGGAAAAAATGGCAATAAAATCGGAAGCTCATCGATGCACAGCAACGGCGGCATAGTTAGTGGTTGCGACCCTCAATTTTTGAAAATCGATTCATTTGTTTTCAACATTAGGAGTTTTGTATAATTTGTCTGTAGCTGTATATAACACTATACTTAACATTATCATGGAAAATAATAATTTTTCCCAAAAAAACTAACAAACAATAACACAAAACTGGCAATTAAATCAGAAGCTCATCGATGCACATCGACGGCGACCTATTTAGCGTTGGCGATTTGTTTACAAAGTCATTGTCATGCTTCTCGGCGCACTTAACCATTTGTGGCGAGTTGTTCCTGATTAGTATACCCAAGTCCCGTAGCAAGCTTCGCTAATGACGTCATTGGTGCCATTCTTGTGTAGCATTGCTAAAAATATATCTGATTTTGAGTTGAAAGCTAATTAAAGACTTATTAAAGTTTTGTTTAAGTTTGCATTTTCTTGTTAATCATTATTAAAGGTATTGTATCACTGTATTTCATAGTAGTTGACACTTCAGAAACTTATGACGTAATAATATTTTATCCAATATGCATTTCCCTCCCCTTTTGCTCTTGTGGCGCAGTGCCGAGTGCTTTGCGAATACTTGCTGGCCTGGGGTTCAAATCATTCCGCCCTTATTTCATTCGAGTTGGTATAGTTTGCATGTTGTTGTTATTCATGACTTATACTGATAGTCAGTCATGCATCACGGACGCTTCACGGATTGCTTCACGGATCGGAGCGCTGCTCGAACGCACGTTAGTAGCGCTTTCGTTCTCCATGGCAACCAGGCGTGAGCCAATGAAGAGCCAGAACGTATTCCCTTTCTAGCTTTTGATTGGCTGACGCCTGGTTGCCATGGAGAACGAAAGCGCCAATAGGGCTACTCAAGATTACTTTACTAAAGGGCTACTAGCGTGTGTCCGAGCAGGGCTCAGTTTGATCGGAAACGTCACAGAGCCTTCAAAAATACCGCACTTGATGTAAACAATGGTAGGGAAGGACGAATTTGTCAATGACCTTCATGAAGTACACAAGGTACTTGTTTTGTACTTTTCCAAACTTACAACTTTGAATTTGGGAATCATTGTATTTAATTTTAAATTTAAATAAAGTAATTTTAAAACCATAACGGTAGCCTAAGAAATTGTTGCTAACAAAATCAAAAGGTCATTATTTCCCTTTAAATAGCTATAGTTATGTGTCGGAGATGGGTTGGTTTTAGTTTGAGATGCGACAAGGCCGATAAGTCCGACAAGTTCGACAAGTTCGACAAGTCCGACAAGTCCGACAAGTCCGACAAGTCCGGTAAGTCCGACAAGTCCGACAAGTCCGACAAGTCCGACAAGTCCGGCAAGTCCGACAAGTCCAAATCGATTTGCAAGTCCAACAAGTCCCAACAAGTCCAACAAGTCCAAGTCCATAAATCTCCATCTATCAATGAAATCTCCATCCATCTATGGGATTACGACGCGGAGCGAGCACGAGGCGCTAGTCTCCTATATATCTATTTCAGTAGTGTCCGTTATGCACTCGAAACATAGCAAGGTTTTCGTGTCTGTCCGCGGTTGAATTAACGTGCCTTTGTGAGCATGGAACCTCCGTCCAGGAGATCCCGGATAAATTTAATATTTCAGCGGCGTCAAATCCGAGCCGAGATCCCGGCCGGTCGTGTGGTACAGGGGCAGGGAAGGGTGTTGGTGGAAGGGGGTCATGCCGGGAGGGGAGGGGGTGATGGGAGAAGAGGAGAGGGGGGGGGGTACGAACCAAAATAGCCTCGAAACCTGTTAAAAAAGGCACCGAAACTCCGTCCAGGGCCGCTGCAACTCGGCACGTATCAGTAGCTGCACATACCGCACCGGCGTCATGACGTCACTTGATGACCCAGGTAGCCTCCGTTCAAGAAATCCCGGAAAAAAATAATATTTGAGCGGCATGTCTGTTCGCGGTTGTTCCAAAGTGTTCCAAAGTGTTTCAAAAAGTTTCAAAGTGAATCACGTGCCTTTGTGAGCTCCGTCCCGCAGATCCCGGAGAAATATTGATATTTGAGCGGCATCTGTATTTCCACGCTGGATGAACTCAGCCAACAATCTGTGTGTAATTCACGTGCCTTTATGCATAGGGAACCTACATTCCGGAAAAATTCGTTACATTAAAAGTGCGTTAAATTGCTGTAGCTTAGTGTCGGAGATGGGTTGAAGATGGATTTTTGCAATCTGACAGCGAAGCGAGCGCCGAAGGCGCGAGGTGACGAACGTGAAATATCGATTAGCGAGCGCCGAAGGCGCAAGACGTTAAATAACTAAAAAGTCCAATAAGTTCGAGCCCGGCAAGCCCCGCAAGCCCCGAAAGCCTCGCAAGCCCGGCAAGCTAAGTAAGTCCGGCAAGCACAGCAAGTCCAGCAAATCCCACTAGCCCCGCAAACCCAGCAAGTCCCGCAAGCCCCGCAATCCCAGCAAGTCCAACAAGTCCAACAAGTCAAAACAGTCCTTTATGCAACTATCCATCCATCTATCGGGATTGCGAATCTATGAGATTGCGACGCGGAGCGAGCACAAGGCGCTAGTCTCCTATATATATATATATATATATATATATATATATATATATATATATATATATATATATATATATATATCTATATATCTATATATCTATATATCTCTCATATCTCTCCATATCTCTCCATATCTCTCCATATCTCTCCATATCTCTCCATATCTCTCCATATCTCTCCATATCTCTCCATATCTCTCCATATCTCTCCATATCTCTCCATATCTCTCCATATCTCTCCATATCTCTCCATATCTCTCCATATCTCTCCATATCTCTCCATATCTCTCCATATCTCTCCATATCTCTCCATATCTCTCCATATCTCTCCATATCTCTCCATATCTCTCCATATCTCTCCATATCTCTCCATATCTCTCCATATCTCTCCATATCTCTCCATATCTCTCCATATCTCTCCATATCTCTCCATATCTCTCCATATCTCTCCATATCTCTCCATATCTCTCCATATCTCTCCATATCTCTCCATATCTCTCCATATCTCTCCATATCTCTCCATATCTCTCCATATCTCTCCATATCTCTCCATATCTCTCCATATCTCTCCATATCTCTCCATATCTCTCCATATCTCTCCATATCTCTCCATATCTCTCCATATCTCTCCATATCTCTCCATATCTCTCCATATCTCTCCATATCTCTCCATATCTCTCCATATCTCTCCATATCTCTCCATATCTCTCCATATCTCTCCATATCTCTCCATATCTCTCCATATCTCTCCATATCTCTCCATATCTCTCCATATCTCTCCATATCTCTCCATATCTCTCCATATCTCTCCATATCTCTCCATATCTCTCCATATCTCTCCATATCTCTCCATATCTCTCCATATCTCTCCATATCTCTCCATATCTCTCCATATCTCTCCATATCTCTCCATATCTCTCCATATCTCTCCATATCTCTCCATATCTCTCCATATCTCTCCATATCTCTCCATATCTCTCCATATCTCTCCATATCTCTCCATATCTCTCCATATCTCTCCATATCTCTCCATATCTCTCCATATCTCTCCATATCTCTCCATATCTCTCCATATCTCTCCATATCTCTCCATATCTCTCCATATCTCTCCATATCTCTCCATATCTCTCCATATCTCTCCATATCTCTCCATATCTCTCCATATCTCTCCATATCTCTCCATATCTCTCCATATCTCTCCATATCTCTCCATATCTCTCCATATCTCTCCATATCTCTCCATATCTCTCCATATCTCTCCATATCTCTCCATATCTCTCCATATCTCTCCATATCTCTCCATATCTCTCCATATCTCTCCATATCTCTCCATATCTCTCCATATCTCTCCATATCTCTCCATATCTCTCCATATCTCTCCATATCTCTCCATATCTCTCCATATCTCTCCATATCTCTCCATATCTCTCCATATCTCTCCATATCTCTCCATATCTCTCCATATCTCTCCATATCTCTCCATATCTCTCCATATCTCTCCATATCTCTCCATATCTCTCCATATCTCTCCATATCTCTCCATATCTCTCCATATCTCTCCATATCTCTCCATATCTCTCCATATCTCTCCATATCTCTCCATATCTCTCCATATCTCTCCATATCTCTCCATATCTCTCCATATCTCTCCATATCTCTCCATATCTCTCCATATCTCTCCATATCTCTCCATATCTCTCCATATCTCTCCATATCTCTCCATATCTCTCCATATCTCTCCATATCTCTCCATATCTCTCCATATCTCTCCATATCTCTCCATATCTCTCCATATCTCTCCATATCTCTCCATATCTCTCCATATCTCTCCATATCTCTCCATATCTCTCCATATCTCTCCATATCTCTCCATATCTCTCCATATCTCTCCATATCTCTCCATATCTCTCCATATCTCTCCATATCTCTCCATATCTCTCCATATCTCTCCATATCTCTCCATATCTCTCCATATCTCTCCATATCTCTCCATATCTCTCCATATCTCTCCATATCTCTCCATATCTCTCCATATCTCTCCATATCTCTCCATATCTCTCCATATCTCTCCATATCTCTCCATATCTCTCCATATCTCTCCATATCTCTCCATATCTCTCCATATCTCTCCATATCTCTCCATATCTCTCCATATCTCTCCATATCTCTCCATATCTCTCCATATCTCTCCATATCTCTCCATATCTCTCCATATCTCTCCATATCTCTCCATATCTCTCCATATCTCTCCATATCTCTCCATATCTCTCCATATCTCTCCATATCTCTCCATATCTCTCCATATCTCTCCATATCTCTCCATATCTCTCCATATCTCTCCATATCTCTCCATATCTCTCCATATCTCTCCATATCTCTCCATATCTCTCCATATCTCTCCAATCTCTCCATATCTCTCCATATCTCTCCATATCTCTCATATCTCTCCATATCTCTCCATATCTCTCCATATCTCTCCATATCTCTCCATATCTCTCCATATCTCTCCATATCTCTCCATATCTCTCCATATCTCTCCATATCTCTCCATATCTCTCCATATCTCTCCATATCTCTCCATATCTCTCCATATCTCTCCATATCTCTCCATATCTCTCCATATCTCTCCATATCTCTCCATATCTCTCCATATCTCTCCAATCTCTCCATATCTCTCCATATCTCTCCATATCTCTCCATATCTCTCCATATCTCTCCATATCTCTCCATATCTCTCCATATCTCTCCATATCTCTCCATATCTCTCCATATCTCTCCATATCTCTCCATATCTCTCCATATCTCTCCATATCTCTCCATATCTCTCCATATCTCTCCATATCTCTCCATATCTCTCCATATCTCTCCATATCTCTCCATATCTCTCCATATCTCTCCATATCTCTCCATATCTCTCCATATCTCTCCATATCTCTCCATATCTCTCCATATCTCTCCATATCTCTCCATATCTCTCCATATCTCTCCATATCTCTCCATATCTCTCCATATCTCTCCATATCTCTCCATATCTCTCCATATCTCTCCATATCTCTCCATATCTCTCCATATCTCTCCATATCTCTCCATATCTCTCCATATCTCTCCATATCTCTCCATATCTCTCCATATCTCTCCATATCTCTCCATATCTCTCCATATCTCTCCATATCTCTCCATATCTCTCCATATCTCTCCATATCTCTCCATATCTCTCCATATCTCTCCATATCTCTCCATATCTCTCCATATCTCTCCATATCTCTCCATATCTCTCCATATCTCTCCATATCTCTCCATATCTCTCCATATCTCTCCATATCTCTCCATATCTCTCCATATCTCTCCATATCTCTCCATATCTCTCCATATCTCTCCATATCTCTCCATATCTCTCCATATCTCTCCATATCTCTCCATATCTCTCCATATCTCTCCATATCTCTCCATATCTCTCCATATCTCTCCATATCTCTCCATATCTCTCCATATCTCTCCATATCTCTCCATATCTCTCCATATCTCTCCATATCTCTCCATATCTCTCCATATCTCTCCATATCTCTCCATATCTCTCCATATCTCTCCATATCTCTCCATATCTCTCCATATCTCTCCATATCTCTCCATATCTCTCCATATCTCTCCATATCTCTCCATATCTCTCCATATCTCTCCATATCTCTCCATATCTCTCCATATCTCTCCATATCTCTCCATATCTCTCCATATCTCTCCATATCTCTCCATATCTCTCCATATCTCTCCATATCTCTCCATATCTCTCCATATCTCTCCATATCTCTCCATATCTCTCCATATCTCTCCATATCTCTCCATATCTCTCCATATCTCTCCATATCTCTCCATATCTCTCCATATCTCTCCATATCTCTCCATATCTCTCCATATCTCTCCATATCTCTCCATATCTCTCCATATCTCTCCATATCTCTCCATATCTCTCCATATCTCTCCATATCTCTCCATATCTCTCCATATCTCTCCATATCTCTCCATATCTCTCCATATCTCTCCATATCTCTCCATATCTCTCCATATCTCTCCATATCTCTCCATATCTCTCCATATCTCTCCATATCTCTCCATATCTCTCCATATCTCTCCATATCTCTCCATATCTCTCCATATCTCTCCATATCTCTCCATATCTCTCCATATCTCTCCATATCTCTCCATATCTCTCCATATCTCTCCATATCTCTCCATATCTCTCCATATCTCTCCATATCTCTCCATATCTCTCCATATCTCTCCATATCTCTCCATATCTCTCCATATCTCTCCATATCTCTCCATATCTCTCCATATCTCTCATATCTCTCCATATCTCTCCATATCTCTCCATATCTCTCCATATCTCTCCATATCTCTCCATATCTCTCCATATCTCTCCATATCTCTCCATATCTCTCCATATCTCTCCATATCTCTCCATATCTCTCCATATCTCTCCATATCTCTCCATATCTCTCCATATCTCTCCATATCTCTCCATATCTCTCCATATCTCTCCATATCTCTCCATATCTCTCCATATCTCTCCATATCTCTCCATATCTCTCCATATCTCTCCATATCTCTCCATATCTCTCCATATCTCTCCATATCTCTCCATATCTCTCCATATCTCTCCATATCTCTCCATATCTCTCCATATCTCTCCATATCTCTCCATATCTCTCCATATCTCTCCATATCTCTCCATATCTCTCCATATCTCTCCATATCTCTCCATATCTCTCCATATCTCTCCATATCTCTCCATATCTCTCCATATCTCTCCATATCTCTCCATATCTCTCCATATCTCTCCATATCTCTCCATATCTCTCCATATCTCTCCATATCTCTCCATATCTCTCCATATCTCTCCATATCTCTCCATATCTCTCCATATCTCTCCATATCTCTCCATATCTCTCCATATCTCTCCATATCTCTCCATATCTCTCCATATCTCTCCATATCTCTCCATATCTCTCCATATCTCTCCATATCTCTCCATATCTCTCCATATCTCTCCATATCTCTCCATATCTCTCCATATCTCTCCATATCTCTCCATATCTCTCCATATCTCTCCATATCTCTCCATATCTCTCCATATCTCTCCATATCTCTCCATATCTCTCCATATCTCTCCATATCTCTCCATATCTCTCCATATCTCTCCATATCTCTCCATATCTCTCCATATCTCTCCATATCTCTCCATATCTCTCCATATCTCTCCATATCTCTCCATATCTCTCCATATCTCTCCATATCTCTCCATATCTCTCCATATCTCTCCATATCTCTCCATATCTCTCCATATCTCTCCATATCTCTCCATATCTCTCCATATCTCTCCATATCTCTCCATATCTCTCCATATCTCTCCATATCTCTCCATATCTCTCCATATCTCTCCATATCTCTCCATATCTCTCCATATCTCTCCATATCTCTCCATATCTCTCCATATCTCCATATCTCTCCATATCTCTCCATATCTCTCCATATCTCTCCATATCTCTCCATATCTCTCCATATCTCTCCATATCTCTCCATATCTCTCCATATCTCTCCATATCTCTCCATATCTCTCCATATCTCTCCATATCTCTCCATATCTCTCCATATCTCTCCATATCTCTCCATATCTCTCCATATCTCTCCATATCTCTCCATATCTCTCCATATCTCTCCATATCTCTCCATATCTCTCCATATCTCTCCATATCTCTCCATATCTCTCCATATCTCTCCATATCTCTCCATATCTCTCCATATCTCTCCATATCTCTCCATATCTCTCCATATCTCTCCATATCTCTCCATATCTCTCCATATCTCTCCATATCTCTCCATATCTCTCCATATCTCTCCATATCTCTCCATATCTCTCCATATCTCTCCATATCTCTCCATATCTCTCCATATCTCTCCATATCTCTCCATATCTCTCCATATCTCTCATATCTCTCCATATCTCTCCATATCTCTCCATATCTCTCCATATCTCTCCATATCTCTCCATATCTCTCCATATCTCTCCATATCTCTCCATATCTCTCCATATCTCTCCATATCTCTCCATATCTCTCCATATCTCTCCATATCTCTCCATATCTCTCCATATCTCTCCATATCTCTCCATATCTCTCCATATCTCTCCATATCTCTCCATATCTCTCCATATCTCTCCATATCTCTCCATATCTCTCCATATCTCTCCATATCTCTCCATATCTCTCCATATCTCTCCATATCTCTCCATATCTCTCCATATCTCTCCATATCTCTCCATATCTCTCCATATCTCTCCATATCTCTCCATATCTCTCCATATCTCTCCATATCTCTCCATATCTCTCCATATCTCTCCATATCTCTCCATATCTCTCCATATCTCTCCATATCTCTCCATATCTCTCCATATCTCTCCATATCTCTCCATATCTCTCCATATCTCTCCATATCTCTCCATATCTCTCCATATCTCTCCATCTCTCCATCTCTCCATATCTCTCCATATCTCTCCATATCTCTCCATCTCTCCATCTCTCCATCTCTATATCTCTATATCTCTATATCTCTATATCTCCATCTCCATCTCCATCTCCATCTCCATCTCTATCTCTATCTCTATCTCTATATATATATATATATATATATATATATATATATATATATATATATATATATATATATATATATATATATATCTATATATACCTACCTACCTACCTACCTACCTACCTACCTACCTACCTACCTACCTACCTACCTACCTACCTACCTACCTACCTACCTACCTACCTACCTACCTACCTACCTACCTACCTACCTACCTACCTACCTACCTACCTACCTACCTACCTACCTACCTACCTACCTACCTACCTACCTACCTACCTACCTACCTACCTACCTACCTACCTACCTACCTACCTACCTACCTACCTACCTACCTACCTACCTACCTACCTACCTACCTACCTACCTACCTACCTACCTACCTACCTACCTACCTACCTACCTACCTACCTACCTACCTACCTACCTACCTACCTACCTACCTACCTACCTACCTACCTACCTACCTACCTACCTACCTACCTACCTACCTACCTACCTACCTACCTACCTACCTACCTACCTACCTACCTACCTACCTACCTACCTACCTACCTACCTACCTACCTACCTACCTACCTACCTACCTAC